>PVIY010061259.1:0-11306 GCA_004026745.1 Myrmecophaga tridactyla | reverse complement strand
AAAATTTATACAATTGAATAATATATAAATTTTTTCTTCAAATATATTTGAATATTTATTCTGTTACATTATTTTAGTTTTATGCTTTGGTTCAGAGACTCCAATGCTTGTGCTGTATCTTTTTTGCTTGTCTTTTATAGCAGCATTTTATGACTATTTCTTTTTAATATTTTCCTTATTTTCACTTTATTTTGTCACTTTACTCATTTCTACATTTTGTGTACTGCATTTCGTGATCTGGTCAATGTTGTCTTTATTTTTGCGATTTTTTTTTTCCTTTACCTTTTTAGCAATGCTAGGCTCATCTCCTATTTTCTCCTGAATTATTTCCCTGAATTATTGTATTTCTACTGTGTGGTCTTGCTTTATAGGGGTGATTACACTTTTAAATTATTTGGAAAATCAAGATAAATGTTTGGTCACAAGAAATATGTGCTTCATTTATCATTTTTTTTAAGAAAATTTAACACTTCTATAGAATTTACTGTGTGCCAGGCACTATTAGAGGTGTTTTACAAATATTAGTTCATTTAATTCTCATGGCAATCCCATGAAATAGGTGTTATCTTGATCCCATTTCACAAACTGAGGCAAGTGAGGCATAAAGATGTGAATTAACATTCTCCAGAGTTTTGTGAACAGTCTGCTTCCAGACTTCATTGCATTAATGGCTATGTTATACTGCTTCATGGGTGAGTATCCATTGTTATTTATTTTTTATAGTCTATGTCTTCTTTTCCTGGTGGTATCTATTTCTCTATCCCTTTCTTGTTTTCTTTACTGACTCATCATTCAAAGAGGTGTATTTTTCTGGTGCAGCTATTTGTAGGAGTTTCAAGTATGGGGAAGAATCCAGAACTTTGTTCCAGGCCAGCTGGATTTTTGCATCTCAGTTCATTCAGCCAATACTTAACCCCAGCCAATGGATATAGGATGAGTTTCACAGTGCAGAGATTATCTCGAACCCAGATGTCACAAGACAGACTGCTTCCGAAACACGACTGTTTTGTGTAAAATTCTTTATAAATATCTCCCACCTCTGTCTCAGAATCAAAGCAGGTCTGAGGCTGCTTCCAGTCAAAGTACCCCAATCATGTTGCTGCAAACAAGGATGCAGATTTAACAAGCAGCTGCATCCCTCACTTCTGAAAGTTGTAATATTGCTCCCTTTCTAATACCTGCAGCAACTGCATATATTCTGGCTGCTGCTGCTGCAGAATTTACTCTGTGGCATTTTCTCTTTGCTTCCTCCCACATAGCCCCTCCTCTCCCCTTCTCAGTCTTACTGCTTTTGGCAGCCCTCGCACCTATTTTGGGCTCTGGGGATCTTAGCCGTCTCCTACTTTTGCTGAAAACGGAGCTTGCATTTTTGTTTCCCGTTCTCTTTGTTGCTTTTGGATGTTTTCCAGCAGGGAAAGGGGGATGTGCTAACTGCGTGGACCATGTTCAGACCACAAGTGCCCCCTTTACATTTTTATACTTCCATTTTCTTTTCATAGTCAAAGACTCTTAAATAAGTTACTAGACCTTTGACAAGGATGGCTAATAAAATGATTATAAACTTTTACATGAACGAGCTGTTATTACCTAGAGAATGGGAGAGAGTATTAACACTGCTGGCCTCATTTGATTAGGCTCACGCAGCCAGACTCTATTGAAATCACTTTTTACCCTATTCTCATTAATGAATGTTACCAGTATGCTGTTTACTTCCTCTACCGGATTACAAATGAATGCAATTAAAATTCTGAATCACAAAACCAAACTCTCTTGCCTGATTCAATGTACACCTAAAGTATCCATTTTCATACACTGTCATTTTTGTACCTATTCAAAATATGAAATAATATAAAATAAAATATTGTTTGTTCAGGTCAAACATTTTGTTGTTATTTTTATTAAATTATTGAAGGAAAAGTATGGTTCTTTCATGTTATTATAATGAAATATGCAAGAAAATAGAAAGTTCTAAAACAAAATATACACCTGGTTAATAATCAGCTAAAGAAACTTTTACTTAAAAGTCATTCCATTCTCAAGACATTCCAGCACATGGACTTTTCTACTATATTAATGCTACGATTGAAAATCGGGCCCATTTTTTAACGCTAAATCTTAAAATTATCCTAAGAGAAACGCTGTTCAAGGTAATGATCGTCTCAGAACCCCTTTTAAAACACTCAAATTGCAAAGAGGGAAAAAAGAGAAATGTATGAACTCAATGCTCCCCTGACTATTGGACTTGACGCCTCCATTCCAATTTCTAGGTAAAAATATTATCCTATTTTGTATCTGAATACTATTTAAAAATTTTGTGTAAATTCCTTCTCATGTTTGAAATCATTTGATTTACATATGTAGGCTCTAATATTCCATTTCCCCTTTCATTAATTAGTGACTAAAGTAAGTAAAAGAATTTGTAGCAGGAAAGAGCTCATTTTAATGATGCTAAATGAAATTGATATTTAAGTTAAAACATGGCTTTCTTCATCTTTCAATCCCCCATAATTCTTCTCATACCTTAATTATGGTTGGTCAGGCCTATAATTTGCCCCCTTTACTTGCTTCTCTGAAAAGAGTTTAAAAAGAGAATCATTTGTTTTAATCCTTATTAGTGATTTTTTTTCCTTTCAATTTTCTCACCTTCTAATTTTCAGTACAAATGATGAATCATGAAGTCACTGGGATGTTTTCTAAGCATGTTTGGCAGCCTCTTCAAATTTCTTGCCTATAAAAAAATCTAATTTTGAAATTTTTATTACAGGAAGAAATCATTTATTGCCTGAATAAAATATGTGTTAGTGGAACAGATTAAGTGAAGAACTTCATTATGATATAAATTGATAAAAGTTTATCTTGCTATATTTCTGTCTCTTTTCTTTGTGTGACATCCTTTTATCTTATTTTATGGTGGTGTTTAACACATTGTGTTCTTTTAAGCATATTTCTAAATTAAAAAAATAAAATAAAATAATACCCTTTACAATTAGTTTCAAAATTCCATATTTTAAGATTGTCAGATAATATTAGAACATTGTCAGTTTTGTTTTAATTTGAAACCTCAAGCTTGGTTTGATATGTCAGTAGGCACCCAATATTAAATGAATCAGTGAATGAGTGAATGACTTTTAAAACCTGGGAAAAGTAGGGCTTTCAAAGTCCAGGTCTGCCTGGAATTGTTCCACTTTTAAAATTAAAAGTCTGATATTCTGGGAAACCCTTCCATCTCAGTCCAACCTGGATGGTTGATCACTATTAAAAGTGTAAATTTATCTTGCAAACCTTTTAATTTTTTTTAGAGCAAGTAAATAAAGTCGTACTGGAGCATAGCCACTTCCATTCATTCATGGATTGTCTCTGGCTGCTTCCATACTACAAGGACTTTTGTAGTTGCAATAAAGCCAAAAATATTCACCAGCTTGCCCCTTTACAGAAAAAGTTTCTGTGTTTTTACGTTCCAAATTATAATTTATAAACTTACACAATTAAAAGAACATTATTTTAGAAAATTACCTTTGACCGGGTTCGATTCCCGGTGCTTGCCCATGTAAAAAAAAAAAGAAAAAAAAAAGAAAAGAAGATTACCTTTGAAAATACATAATTAAACTTGATAAAATATATCAACTATGATTTTGAATAAAACAGAATGTTTGACATTTTATATCCACTCATAAACTAGATGCTATGCTAAGTTTTAGAAATAAATATAAGAATAAATTAGACATTATTTGTGGTCTTGGGAAACTTACTCAATAGTCAGGGAAATAAGGAGGTAATGATGGCAAAATATAAATAAGATGCAAATTAGGTTAAATACTTTAGATCTGGTAGGATGATGTGTTAAGATAGTGATCATTTTTCTAAATTTTCATCTTTGACTTCTTTTTCCTTTATAGGGTGTCTTTTATTCATCACCTTAATGTGAGGATAGAGTAGAAGCTAGAAAAAGCAGGAGTCATGGTCCTTAATTTCTTGCACATAGCTTGAGCTTCACACCTACCACTTAGATAAACACTGCGGTTTCTGTGACATCAGATAAAGATTTCCTTCAACATTGTCACACGGTTTTAGGTTAGTGCTAGCAAGAAGGAGATGATGCCTGGCATCAGAGTTGTGTGATTTTAGAAGACTTTCTTAGGAAAAAAAAAAAAAAAGTCTAAGAAAATTTAAAAAAAGAGAGAGATTGAGAGAAAGAGATTAACTTAATCCAGAGTGGGGAACTAGAAATAAGAAAATCTTTAAGTAAGGATAAGAAGGCTTATTAAAATCTTATTCTATGACTTTGTTTGAAACCTGGATTTAGCTATGCCTGAATTCCACTAGCGGACATTTTGGCACTGTGAACCATTAAATCCAAAGTTTCTACCATGTGCAATTGGTAAAATCCCAACTAATCAATAGTGCTTCTCGAAAATTTCTCTTGAAATAGCAGAGGAAAATAAAATAAATCTGTGAATTTTTTGTTGTTCTTCATAATATCTCTGTGCTGTTGTTTTTCAAAAGAAAAAAAAAAATGAAAACTTACGTGTGGCCTTGACTGGCCTCAGTGTTTCATATACCTCATTACCTATCCATTTCATAACATTTTGCAAATAATATTATTATTCCCATCTAACAAATGAGGAACCCGAAGCTCAGTGAGATTAAATCGCTTAAGGTTGCAGAACTATAGTGTAAAAGGTCAGTATTAAAATGTAGGTCAAGTTTAATGACAAATCTTAATTATTATCCTGCTTCTCTATAATAGCATGGACCAGCAAGGAAATGGAGCTAGAGACAACAGAATCAAGCCGTGCTGATAGATGTGTCAGGTTCATCTGAAGGAAATGGAATAGAGGGGTAGGCACAAGAGTAACCGTAGCAACAAGAACAATCTCTACAATATGAATATCTAATAGGCATCAGACACTGTGAACTAGAAGAGGTGAAAAGGGAAAACTGGAAGCCCTGGAAGGATCTACTCAGCTAACCAATTAATATGACCGTGTGCAGGAAATTAACTTCTGCTTATATGGTTTATATTCCCAAGGGGTCCTCACATTCCAATAAACATTGGTTGTGCCACTGAACTAACTTGGCATTTTGAACTACGGAAAACAATATAGTGGAATGGGTAACACAAGAGAACCAAAGAAAGTAGGGCATGAAATAAAGGGCACCATCTTGGGAGAATAAATCACCCATCTCACTCCTCTCTCCAGCCCAGGTGGTAGTAGAGGAAAGTTAGTTTCAGAGAACCTGGCTCAGAGAACTTTCGCTCCTTTTCATTGCTATTTCAACCATGAGTAATTTTCTGTCCTCAGAACTGTAACTCACTGACCGAAGATAAGTGATAACAATTTTCAGACATGCTTTTAATATAGAAATATATTTTTAAAATCACCTTAAAAATAAATTTATTACTTAAAGATGATAATTAGTTTTTGAAGGATTAATTCAAGATCATTTAGCATATTAATATATTAAGCACACACATACGTATACTTTGTTGTCCATTGTTTTTCTTAGGAAAAAAATCACTTGTGTATTCACATGTCAAAAGGGACGTGAAAGGTCATTACCCAGTTCATAATGCAGACTTGATGAAGACTAGATAACTCGAATTCTACAGGTAGGGCTTCTATCCTCAGAAGGAGGTAGGGTTTAGCAGAATTAATGTTTTGTTTACCCAAAATTTACAATACTGAACGTTTCTACAATGCCCTACAGTTTATAAAACTCTTTTACCCATTAGTTCTCCAAGCAGCCCTTAAGGTAGATGGGATTATACCTCTTTTAAAGAAAAAGAAATCAAGACACGGGGAAACTAAGGGATCTACCAGAGGTTATATTGCCAGCAAAGACTGGAGTTGCAACTTAAAACTGGGTTTCTGAAAAAAATTCCATTCTTTTTCTATCCCATCGGCACTTCACTTGATAGCATGCGAGGTTTTGCATGGCTTGAACTTTTAAAGAAACAAAAAAAATGAGATGAAGCAAAGGACGGGAGAACTGAAAAAACGCAATCTATTCAACATATGAGTTGTCTATTTCTGAATGCAAATCCACAGCAGATGACAATTCAGGGCCTCTCCTGGGGCTAGGCTTTGTTCCCCTGATGGGCAGTTGGGGCAGTGACACAGGGAGGCCCCCTGCTGAGAACTGGGCCTAGGAGAGACCAGAGGTGGAATACATGCAATTAACCCTTAACCCCTCCTCATTCACCATCATGGTGGAGCACATTTGGCTGGCTCTCTTCCCTTCTACATGACCATCTCTGTATAGCTGTCCTAAATATACATCCTTCCTCAGAGGGGTTGTGGGGAAGCAGGTGGGAAGTATGGATGCTCACATTTCAAGCTTTTTGAAACTAGCTAGGAGGTAAACTATTTTTCTTTCTTTTCTGGTTGACAATCAAGAAGATCTCTGGTTTATGAGAGTAAACTCAGTTCCGTTTTCAGCTGCGAATGTCTGGCTCTCTTAGGACGGTACTTGGAGTCAAAGATGGCTGGAAAAGTATGGAAAATCAGAGGGAGAAAATGTGGGCCTGGCTGGTGGAAAGCATTTCAGAGGGTCTAATGATTTTGGGAAAACCTCTGCAAGGCTGGAACATTTTGCCACACATAAGTGGTTATTTCCTTAGCCTCTTCTTGATTCACTGAGAGCTCTGTGTAGCTGACCAGAGAAGGGAGAGAACTGAAGCACAGTCCCAATGTGGTTTTGTCAGGAGAGATATTTCAATTTAGGTTTTGCAAATGTGTTGCATATAAAAAAGCCTGTATTTCTTTTTCGTTTCTAATGAAATCTGCCTTATTCTGGTTCATTTAACTCTTGGAAATGTAGCTGTATATGTTCAGAAAGCCCTTTGAGCACTTTGAGGGAG
Source organism: Myrmecophaga tridactyla (assembly GCA_004026745.1). NCBI lineage: Eukaryota > Metazoa > Chordata > Mammalia > Pilosa > Myrmecophagidae > Myrmecophaga > Myrmecophaga tridactyla. Next base: position 4,444 of record PVIY010061259.1, on the reverse strand, counting down.
TGCTGGGAAGGCTTTCAGCACCGCCCCGTTCTGGGCAGGCAGGAATTCGAGTTCTGCCAAATGCAAATGAGCCCAGTCTCCAAAAGGGGAACTTTCAAAACTCAAAATGCTACACGATCTAAAAGACAGCACACCCTGCACAAATGATATTTGGGGGACTAAGAAACTATAGAAAGTCATTGCTGCATATTTAAATTTTGCTTTTTCAGAAATGCTAATGTGGGCTTAACATAGATATTTAGTAGTGAGCTGGAATACCTCTCCTTCTTTAGATGGTGGCTTCAGAACCTCTCAGCGGGCCTGCAGGTATCCTCTGCTTCTACAGTTGTCCGTATTCTGTTTTGGAACAGAAAGGCTTCTCTTTGATTCTCATGTCATAGTTGGTCTTAACTAATGCTGACTGCTCGAAAAACGGCACTGGCTGTGCTGAAAGAAAACAGAAGTTGGTCCATTAAAAGCTACTACTGGCCATCAAAGGGTTAATGGAGTCAGTTCCAAGAGAGTTAGGCAACCACTGAAATAGGATAATAAATGTGACACTCTCAGACTATCAGTAGCAAATATTTGAGCTTATCAAATAACGGAGGAAGTAGTTTAGTTACAAATAAACCAATCTCTCATAAAACAAGTTTTCACACAGGGTCATTTCATTGAGCTGGAGACAGCTAGAGGCCACTCGTAGGCAGAACTCCCACTCTGTGTACACTTGGTAACAGCCCCTCGTGATTAATGGACAGCCAGGGGGGAGGCTGCATCCTGCAGCTCTGCTGAGAAATGGAGCTGGGCTTCATATCAGCAGAAAAGCCATAAACAGCATCTCAGGATTATGGCGAGGAAGTGACTCATCCTCTGGGAACATAGCTGGATTTGTGCTCGTTCTCCCTCACCACCCGCCTTCTTTCTCTCACTTGCTCTCCCTTTTTTTCCCTGTAGAGCAGAGACCATCGTGTCCTAGAAACTATAGTAGATGTCACTGCTTGGCACTTGCTGTGCAAAGAGAGGACAAGTGTGTGGGCGTGAGGGGGAGGTGAAATGATATTCTTAAAGTAACAGGACTGTGCTAGCTAGGGGCTCTATTGAGGCAGTTTTTTCTACAGTCTTTGAAACTAGTTTGGTGAGAGCATCCACCTAATTTGGATTCAGAAAAAGCTCAAAAAATGTTTTAGGGTAGAAAAAAAAAATTAAAGCTCCTGGTTTCAAAGTAAAATTATCACTGAGATTAGGAAGAAATGGAAAAAAAATACCCTGACATGATTAGATTAATTTAGCAAGTAACAAAGAAAAGAATAGAAAGAAAGCTGAAGAATTCTTGATTCTTTTCTGAGGAAAGAGAAATATACATAGATTTCTATTTTGAGATTCAAAAGAAAGTTTACCCCTAGTATTGTTTAAAAAAAGCAGGTAAATTATGCAAAACATGGAAATAGAAATATAAAGCTGAAAAAAATCCAGCCATACCACCATTCAAAGGCAACCATTATGAACACTTTAGCATATTTCCTTCCAGTTTCTTCCTACATCTTTTAAAAATAGATTGTTGAGACCTTAACCATATGTAAAATTTTGTTTCTTACTATTTTCGGCCAACATTTTAGCATAGGCATGGCTATGTTATTCAATCTTGTACATAATATTAATGCTGCAAAATATCTATTTTGAAATTATAATGAGCATAGTTTTAAATTTTAATTAGCATATTCCAGTTTTTTATTCATGTTAAAAGCAAAATTTAACTGAGTTTTTAAAGATGTATTTATAAAAAATTATACTTAATCTGTTTCTCATAAAAATTGAAGGGAAAATTCTATGCTATTATTCTCAAAGTTAACATATTAACTTTTATATATAAAATAAATATTCTGGCAATTGAATTTTCCACAGAACTAGGAGAGTTGCGGACCTGATCCCTAACTGTATAATGAACTAAACCTTACTAAATGCTTTTTCCAAATGCATGAACCATTATCGACTCATTACCTTTAGATATCAAGATGAATAAAAAGTGATGGCACGGCATTTACATTCGCCCACCTTTACCTTTTGTCAACCTACATTACCTGCACTTAGATGCATTTTGTTTATGTGGGCATCTGGAACTACTTTTGATGACTGTTATCTTTTCCGGGTTCAGGAACTGGACACGTTTTCTGCCAACTGCCCCAGAGCTGTCATACAATCTGAACAGTGACTCCACTGTGTCTCACCAACAATGCCTCTGCCTCTCTCTTAATAATGTGGAATAAAAGTTAGGTTATGAATGTTTGCATAGAAATATGGCCCTGAATCCATTTACAATTTTAAACTTGCCTTCAGGTTTCAGGCAGGTCCTTTCCTTGTTCTGAGAACAATGCACACTAAGGGTTAAAGCCCTCTGGTGACCCAGTCCAGTGGGGCGGAGGCCGGTGGGGACTGTCAGCCTACTCGCACAGCATTGGATCCAGCTTGTTTCCAATTAAATGTCCTCTCAGTTGACTTTACTTTGATTCCTGTGAAGCTCATATTAAAGGACAGAAAAATGGTTTTTTCCTTTAGAATAAAATCCAGGTGTATCTAGATTTTTTTTCTTGCCGCAAGTAGATTTAAATTAGAAGGATTTTATAGTTTTCAAAGATATTTCTTTTTGCAGAATCCAAATGGTAATAGGCTTCCATACATTTAGGTACTTAGGATGTTTTTGAGAAAGCAATGCCAAATACTGAAGCATATTGTACTCAGAAAAGACTAAATTTTAGTTTTATGCCTCTGTTAGAAGTTCTCTTTCACGCTGAAATCTGTGAAAAGAAGAAGCAATAATCTGGACTATTTGAAGAAATAATAATATAATCTACCTTTTTCCTTCAAAACATTTGCAGATACTGAAAAATGAATGTTGAGCAACAGTGACTGTAGGAAGATGGAAATAAACATTTATAGGGCATATACTATATACTTTACATACAATTAAATATTTAATGTAATTCTTACAACAATCCTTTGGGGTGAATAGTCTTATCCTAATTTTACCAATAAATAAGCCAACCTTGTGCAGTTAGTGAAATCTTGGAGGCAAATCTTCAAAGTCAATCAATTAAAAAGGAGAATTATTCACTTCTTAATAAAAGTGTATCTTGAAATACATCATACAATATTGAAACATAAAAATAAAATCAGAGGGAGGAATGCTAAAAGAAATTCTAAAGGCAAAATTGTCTAAAGATATTTCTTTTTGCTAATAATTTGACATTAGAATTTTTCATAGTCACCAAGAATTAAGGAAATGTTCTATGGTAGAGTGAGCAAAGAAATACAAGGAATAAGTGTGATCGAGTTTTAGTACCATAAGGCTATTTTCCTTATCCCAATGAGCTAATAATACTTTCCAGTGTCCCCAGTTACTATTCCTACTCTTTGTTTGGTCACTTAACCTAGTTCTATTTTTACATAGTCAAACCCAGTTTCTGTTATTGAGCAGAGGACATGAAGAGCCTGGAAGGGCCTGTTAGCTGGAGGTAAAAGAAGGAAAATGCAGAGGCAAAAGAAGAATGCTCTGTGAATCATAACAGCAGCTAGTATGTACTGAAGTCCTATTCTGGTTCCAACTTTGTGCCAAGTACGTCTCTTGTCATGCTCACAGCAATGCTGTGTGGTGGGTGTCCAATAATTCCTACTTCTTGTCGAGGAGACTGAAGTGCAGAGAAGTTAAAAGATAACCAAAGATAACCTCCAGGAAGTGCTAGTATCATTATTGTTGTTCTTTATTTTTTATATTGTGAAAAATAACATAAATACAAAAAAGCAATAAATTTCAAAGCACACTGCAGCAATTAGTTATAAAGTGATTTCAGAGCTTGGTATGGGTTACAGTTACACAATTTTAGATTTTTCCTTCTGGCTGCTCCAAGATATCGAAAACTAAAAGCAGTATCAACATAATGAGTCAACAGTCATACTCATTTGTTAAATCCTATCTTCTCTATTATAACTCTACCTTTTCCTTTGATCTTTTTCCCAATCTTTAGGGGTATTTGGGCTATGTCCATGAAATCATTATTCAAACTCAGATCTGACTTGGAAACTTTTGCTTCTTATGATTCCTTTAATGTCAATGATAGTGCTTTTTCAGCACTCTCATATATCATAAATCAGTGGCCGGTTTTGGTAAATAAAACAAATGCATCATGTCTTAAAATTAATAAAGAGGTTAAAATTAATTGAGCAGTTATATATTCCTTTTTCTATAGGACTTGAGAATAGGCCAAGACATTTTTCTCTTTTGGAATTATGAGAAAGCATTCAGCATTATAGACCAGTATTTTCGTAGATCCTTTGGTCTCTGAGTGTCTATGTTCTGTGTTGACTATCTCCTCTGGCTGAATATTCCATAAAGCATAACTAGCCCAGTTATTTAAAGGAATAGAAGCACCTGATGATATTTAACATACAATTCTTCATATAATCTTATTGC
>PVIY010061258.1:0-11279 GCA_004026745.1 Myrmecophaga tridactyla | reverse complement strand
AACAAGAATATATAATGCTATGTTGCAGAGAAAAGTTCTTTCTGGGCTGGTGTGGAAGGGCGTGGAAGAGCATGGAAGGGCATAGTAGGGTGTGGAAGGGCGTGGAAGGGCGTGGAAGGGCATGGAAGGGTATGGAAGGGCATAGAAGGGTGTGGAAGGGCATGGAAGGGCGTGGAAGGGCATGGAAGGGAATGGAAGGGCATGGAAGGGCATAGAAGGGTGTGGAAGGGCGTGGAAGGGCATGGAAGGGCATGGAAAGGCATGTGCACCTGGGAGGGTGCAGGCGAGGGGTCCACAGGAGCCCCACGTGGCCGCTGTTCTCCGCCAAGGCCACCTGTCTGCATTGTCCTGCGGCTGGGTCCGGGGCTGGAGCCCAGGCGACGTGCCGGCTTCTGCATCCTCACGGGCGCTTTGGGCCCATCCCCGCCCTGCTGCAGCCAGGACAAGGACCGAGGAGCACAAGCATCTGAGCCCGCTGCCCGACGCCTCCGGGCGCCTGGTGTCGTTCCTCTTATTGCAACACCAAAATGAGGACAGCTGTTTTCCGGGATATGGAATTATTTCCTTACTGTCATTTTCTGTGATGAGCATACTTTTACACAAGACGTAGGTTTTTAAGCCTATGTTTATGGGAAACACGTTTTTGGGAAGTTCAGAAAGGGAACCGTGCCCGCCTCCTCGCCAGGTCTTCCGCTCTCAGGCCCACCAGAGCGGGGCCGCCCTGCCACCACCACAGGACGCACTGGCAGCCGCCCTGTCCCCCTCGGCTGCACTGCGGCACTTCCCCACATCGCTGCACGTCTGCATGATGAGCATGTACAGGGCTCATCCCCATGAGCACACGCAGCTGTGTGCCGTTTCCCCACCACTGGAAATTGAGGGCATTTATACAATTTTCACATCTGGAGATCGGGGGAAGGTTACTGCCCCTCTCTCAGCTGGATTCGCCTGTGCCAGGCTGTCGCAGGCGCTGCAGTGACCTGTGCACGTGCCTCCAGGAATTCGCCTCAATCCTATTCTGGAGTCAGTGCGTCCAGCCTCCCTCGTAGCTAGGGGAGGCAGATGAGATGTCAGCAGAATTTATTGAGTACGTCATTTGGGAACTCCTTAAGAAGGGACAGACAACCGGAAATGAGCCTCCCCACCCCCTACTCCCTCTTTTTGCTGTGACCGTTGGATCTCCAGCAGCCATCTTCAGCCGTGAGATTGCTTTGAGAGTAAAAACTACAAGCTATGTGAAGTGCAGAGGAAAGGTCCTCGGTAACACTGTAGAGTGCCAGCCCAGCCTTAGATTGCTTATGTCCAGCCCTCTTGCAGGTGAGGAAATATATAAATCTTGTATTAATTAAGTCTTCGAATTTTAGAGTTCTGTTACCAGCAACTGAGCGACTTCTTAACCCCGCCAAAACATTCCTAGCACTGGTTTCAGCACATTAAAATGTTTTTAAAAAATGATGTATAGGTGTGAAACGGGTACGATTGTTGTTTAATGTGCATATTTTGCAGGCCGTTAGGGGCAGAAGGCATAACGCAGGCAAAGCCGTATAAGCTAGAAAGACGAGGCCTTCTCAGTGGACATATAATTCACTTTCCTGGAGCGTAACAGCCTTCTGCTCTGCCCTCACTGAGAGAAGGAAAGGCCTTAATGTGGGGCCCTTGGATGTCAGGTGAGGCATGAGTTCTGTCGGAAATGGGGAACCCTTACGGCAGGGTATCCCAATGGAGACAAAACTGTGCTTCCATATCTCCCTCTCCTTCCCTCTCCTCCTCCTCCCCTCCCCTCTGCTCCCTCCCCTTCTCTCCCTCCTTTCTTTCCCCCTCCCTGTCCCTCTCCCCGGTATTGGAAAGTCCCCTTGCCCAGACAGGGCGGCTTCCTTGCTGGTGAACGTGGACAAGCGGCTTGGACAAGGAGCTGGAAAGCTGGAAAGCCGACACCACCCAGGGCAGCAGAGCCAGCCCTGTTGGCACCCTGTGAAAGGCTATTTCTGTCCTCCCCGCATGCAGACGGAGCCACGCCTTCCTGGCTTGACAAACGCCCCCTTTGTGCTGGGTGCATTTCCATCAACGTGTGAGACGCCCCCGGCCAAGTGCTGACCGCACGCTGCCCCGCCCTCCAGCCCAGACCCACCGGGGCCTGTCCCCCGCCCCAGCCTGGACCCACCAGAGCAAACTCAGTGCCTTGGGGAGCGGCCTAGAGCCCCCAGCCCCGCCCAGCACAGGTGACCTCGGTGTGGACAGCTCAGGCCGAGCCGGTGGCTGGCCCCGTTGAGGCCCCACTCAGCCTGGCCACGGGGCTGGGTTCCCGAGCCCTCTGGGCAGCTCTGCCCCTGGGAGTCAGCCGGCTGCTCTCAGGCCAGGCCTCCTGCCTGCTTGCTTCTGAGCAGTTGAGCAACCCAGGTGCCCGCCCCTGGGCGCTGGTGCAGGAGAGAGCATCCTGCAGACAGCAGACCTGCAGGATAAACACATATATGTAAACACAAGAGATCTACAACAGGAATCGTAACCATGTCAGTTGGCATGACAAATTCTGCAGGGCGGGCCTCTAATTGGAAACTCTGGTGAAGATGTAGTTGAATTCCCCAGGAGAAGTGGCGAGCCGAAGTAGAGGCAGGAATTCTGTCTGATCTCTGAAACCTTTACTTCTTGTCTTAAGACCTCCAACTGATCGGACGTGAGGCTCCTGAAGCCTCCAGCTGATTTGGATGAGACTTCTCTCATTCCGAAGGCAATCTCCTCTGCTGATTGTAGATGTGATCAGCCATAGATGCAATCTGCTAACTATAGATGCAAATCCATCTACGAAATACCCTCACGGTAACCATCAGGCCAGTGTTTGCTTGACCAGACCGCGGGACTCCACACCCTGGCCAGACTGACCATCACACTGAGCAGGTCATCTCCCTGCCCAACCCTCTGCATCTACTTCTTCTGCATCTATTTCTTCTGGAGTAGAAATAATAGTTGAAATATAATATTACAAGTTCTAAATATCATCCTTGGTTAACAGCAAGTAAAGGAACTAGAGTTTTGCAGTCAAAGCAGGATTTCCAAGAAAAACTTGGAGGGAGAAACTGTTGACACAAACATTGTGAGACCGCAGAGCTCAGGCCAGTCATTCAGAGCAGGCGGGCACTGGCTGGAGGGCAAAGGGCAAAGAGACACGGTTAAAACTAAATCACCTGCACCCTGCAGTGGCACCCTTGGCAAGCGAGATCATCGGGGCAGCTGCTTTTCAGAGCTCAGTGGTCTCTGGATGACGTCTCCTTAGCTGGACTGAGTCACGGCTACCCTGAATCGAGCTGCTGCACTGAGTTAGTTCCTCAGCCCCACACTGGAGTCAATGGAGGGTCTCAGCAGCCTGCTCACCATGAGCCCAGATAGCACGAGAACCATGTTGCTCAGTGTTCCAGTTTGCTAGCTGCCGGAATGCAATATACCAGAAATGGAATGGCTTTTAAAAGGGGAATTTAATGAGTTGCTAGTTTACAGTTCTAAGGCGGAGAAAATGTCCCAATTTAAACAAGTCTAAAGAAATGTCCAGTCACAGGCATCCAGGGAAAGATACCTTGGTTCAAGAAGGCCGATGAAGTTCAGGGTTTCTCTCTCAAGTGAGAAGGCACATGGTGAACACAGTCAGGGCTTCTCTCTCATCTGGAAGGGCACATGGTGAGCACAGCGTCATCTGCTAACTTTCTATCCTGGCTTCCTGTTTCATGAAGCTCCCCGGGAGGCGTTTTCCTTCTTCGTCTCCAAAGGTTGCTGGCTCGTGGACTCTCTGCTTCATAGTGTCACTCTCTCTGAATCTCTCATTCTCCAAAATGTTTCCTCTTTTATAGGACTCCAATAAACCAATCAAGATCCACCCAAATGGGTGGAGAAATGTCATCCCCTAATCCAGTTTAACAAACACTCTTGACTAAATCACATCACCCAGGGAGATGATCTCATTACAGTTTCAAACATACAGTATTGAATCGAGACTATTCTACCTTTACGAAATGGGATTTATATTAAAACATGGCTTTTCTTAGGGGGCATACTTTCTTTCAAACCAGCGCACTCAGCCCTCGGGACTTGGGAAGGGTTTCCACTCTAGACCTCTTCAATTTGTGGATGTATGCAAGTAAAATAAATTCAAACGGCGCTTTCTTTTATCGTGCGTTCATTTCCTCAATAGCACGCCATCAAATTAGGCACCTCCACAACACGTTGGCACCTGCCTGAATGAAGGGGCTGAGGGCGGGGTACCGGCTCGTGGCAGGGGCTCAAACATGGGGTCCTTCCCTCCCCTTGGCCCCTCGGTCAGAGCCACAATGTGACCGAAATCCCACCCTCAGGGGCTGCCGAGGACGGCCCAGACCTCGGGCGGGGTCCCCGCACCAGCCCATCAGCGCAGCTGGGAACTGGTTAGAAATGCAGATTCCGGGGCCTGCCCCGCCCGGCGGCATCGGGGGAGGGTGGAGATTCTAGCCCATGTTCCAGAGAACAGCCTGAAGCCTTGGTCCAGCAGCCCCCTGCCGCTCTGCAGCAGAAGCGGCTGATCTGTGCTGGGCTCAAGTGGACTGGGTACAGTTCTCAGCTCTGCCCCTCCTGCCTCGGGAGCCTCAGTTTCCCCACCCAGCGTGTAATAACGCATGCCAAGCTCAGAGCATGGGCCCCGGTGGGGACCCACTCCTTCATCTCACACAGGAGCAGGAGCCCGGAACTCACGGGGCTGCTCTGAAAGCCGGTGGGGACTGCTAGAGACAGCCCCATCCCTGACTCTCAGTGGGCAGGGTCTCTGGGGGTAGGGGGACCTAGGAGAGTCTTTTGGAGTCCCCATTTCTAGCTGCCTGTGCTGGATAAAATCAAGTTTAAGCAGTGGAAGAGGTGGGGAGGTATGCAGAGAAGATGCCCTGGGAGCATCTGGGAGGGCTACCTGGAGGAGGTGCCCTCTTCCCATACCTGAAGGAGGGCTTTGGTCCTGGTTGGGAGAGGGCAGGGAAGATGGGACATGCTGTCTGGTAGCAGGCAGGGGCCTGTCCACCTGCATGCCTTCAGCAGGTCGTTTTGGAGCACCTGGACACAGCCCTGGGCTCTGAGACCCACCTGCTAAGGAGGAGCTGCTGCTGCCGAGGGGGTGCGGTTTGCCCAGGGCTGGGCCCTCAGCCAGGCCTGCTCCCGGCAAAGGCCAAGGTCAGCAGCCAGGGCTGGGCTCTCGGGCCAGGTGGCGGGGAGGTTCCCGGGCCAGCCCGGCTCTCACGCCGACATCTCCTCGCCAAGCCACAGAAAACCCAGCCCGCCTGGCCGTGCTCCCTCCCTCTCTCAAGACGCAGTAGCTCTGTGGCCTGGCCATTGGTCACTTTCAGGACCAGGAACGAGGAGGCTGCCCTCAGCGGTGAGCTAAGTGCATCCGGGCACCGCGCCAGGAGGCCAGCGGGAGGATGTGGCTAGACATGCCCAGGCAGCCCCAGGGGTCAGCAGAGCCAGGGCTCTGGTCAGCCCATTGCTGAGCTGCTGGTCCAGAGGGCAGACTGGGCCCACCCATGCATTCCCACAGCCACGGCTTCCTGGGCGTCGGCTCTGTGCCGGGCCCAGGCTGGGGTCCCCTGGCCTGAGGGACGCCGGGGAAGGAGGCCGGCTGGCCCTGCCCCTGTCTAAGGCCTCTGTCCGGTGCCTTGCCTCCTAGGGATCAGGGAAAGGGGCACACACTGCCAACTTAAACACACACGCCAACAAGGTGCTTTGCAATCCAGACACGAGGGGGTGACCAAACAGGCCACAGGATGGGGGCGGCTGGGGGTTACTGTGGGTGGGGCATCTGTGGACCCCTGGAGACCAGGGACAGGACGGGGAGTGCACAGGCCCTGAGGTAGAAAGGAGCTCGATGGAACAGAAAGAGGAGCAGATGGCTGGAGCAGAGAGAGTCAGCGGGGAGGGTTGGGGGCAGAGGATGGAGGGGTCTAAGGAAGCCAGATCATGCAAGGTTCAGAAGGGAAAGTGTCATGAGAAGCTTTCACAGGGAGTTGAGCTGGCCAGTGACATAATCTAATGTACTTTTCCAAAATAGGATCAGGACCAACTGTGAGCATTAAAAAAAAGAAAGAAAGAAAAAACGTTGCAGCCTAAATATTTCCTTTCTCACCCTTAAGAAGTCTGGAGGTGAGCAGTCACCGGAGGGCCTGTGCTCTGAGACATGGAGGTTCTGTCTTCTGCTCTCATGTGCAGGGTTTCTGTCCCTGACCAAGTTCTCCTCATGGTCCCGTATGGCTGCTGGAGCTCCAGCCATTACACTGACATTCCAACCAGCAGGAAGGTCTCTTTCCTGATGTCACACGTGCCCTTCCATTGGCCACATGTGAGGAGGAGGGATGAGAAATGCAGTTTTTATTTGGGGGAGTCATTTGCCAAACTAAAAATCAGGGTTCTGTGACCAAGGAAGAGAGGAAAACAGTCAGGGGGTGACTATGCTCCTGCCATTTTTGCTCTGGTTGCTGGGGCAAGGGCTTCCCTGGGCACAGACACACATAGTGCAAAGCGGCATCACACCCGGCCTCAGGGACCCTCGGCCAGGGAGAGAGATGCACAGAGAGGAGAAGGGACCAGCGAGAGCGCAGGGCCCCAGCAGAGGAAGCAGGCTGGCTTGCGTGTCTCTCATCTCTCCCCACCATCCGTCCTGCCAGCCAGCGTCCTCTCGCGTGACGGGCGTGCACAGTGTAGCTGGTGGCCCTCCAAGGCCAGCTGTGCCTCACGGGGTGTGTTAGTTTGCCGGCTGCTGGAATGTGATATACCAGAACTGGAATGGCTATTAAAAAGGTGAATTCAATAAGTTACAAGTTTATAGTTCTAAGGAAGTGAAAGTGTCCAAATTAAGGCGCCAACAAAAGGTTACCTTCACTCAGGGAGGGCCAATGGGTCAGAGGCCCCTCTGGCAGCTGGGGAGGCACGTAGCTGGCATCTGCAGGTCCCTTGCTCCTGGGCTCTGCTTTAAGCCTCTGTTCCTGTGGGGGTTCCTCACTTTGCTTCTCCAGGGCTGGCTTTCATCTCTTGGCTTCCCTTGGCTCTCTCCAGGTTCTGGCTTGCTTAACATCTCATGGCGATGTCTGCTGGGCTCCGCACAACTCTGAGCATCTGTGTCTCTGTTCTCCACTGCCAGCATCTGTGTCAGCTCTGCTCTGAAGTTTCTCTGTTGACTCTGAGGCTTCTGTCGTTTCTGACTCTCTCCAAAATGTTTCCTCTTTTGAAGGATTCCAGTTAGCTAAACAAGCCCCACCTGGAAAGGGTGGAGTCACATCTCCATCTACTCAAAGGTTAACACCCACGATTGGGTGTGTCTCCACTCCATGGAGATAATCTAATCAAATGTTTCCCCCTACAGTACTGAATCAGGATTAAAAGAAACAGCTGCACCCACAAGACTGAATCCAGACTAAAACATGGCTTTTCTGGGGTACATAATACTTTCAAATGGCACACAGGTGGACTTCAGCAGACGCCTCTCCTCTCTAGGTGGTGAAAGCATGGAGGCCCAGCTCAGTTGTCGGCCCTGCCAGCCTCCTGCACCCCGTGGAGCGGCCTGCAACCTTGGCAAGCCTCTCATCTCATGGAGCCTCCGTCACCTGCCTTTAAGTGGGGGGTGGCACAGCACCACCCCATGCTTGCCTGCCTGGCTCTTTCCTTCTGGAAGGGAGAGGTTGAAGTGCAACCCCCACAAAAAGCATGCTCAATTCCTAACCGCTGGTCCCGTGGGTTGGGACCTGTTCTAGTTTGCTAGCTGCCGGAGTGCAATATACCAAAAATGGAACGGCTTTTAAAAGGGGGAATTTATTAAGTTGCTAATTTGTATTTCTAAGGCAATGAAACTTTGCCAATTAAAACCAGTCTATAGAAATATCCAATCTAAGGCATCCAGGGGAAGATACCTTGGTTCAAGAAGGCCAGTGACATTCAGGGTTTCTCTCTCAGCTGGAAGGGCCCATGGCGAACACAGCGGCATCTGCTAACTTTCTCTCCTGGCCTCCAGTTTCATGAAGTTCCCCGAGGAAGTCTTTTCCTTCATCTCCTAAGGTCGCTGGCTGGTGGACTCTCTGCTTCATGGTTCTATGGCATTCTGAAGCTTTCTCCAAAATACTTCTTTTCTGTAAACTAATCAAGACCCATGAAGAATGGGTGGAGACACGCCTTCAACTAAGCAAGTTTAATACCCACACGTGACTGAGTCGCATCTCCATGGAGAAAACCTCACCAAGCTCCCAGGCTATTGTACTGAATGGGGATTAGAAGAAACTGTCGCTCCCACAAGACTGTTTAAGATTAAAACACGGCCTTTTTTATGGCACATAAATCCTTCCAGCATGCACAGGACCATTTGTAAATTAGACCTTTGAGGATTCTATTAGTCAAGTCGCGGCCGAGCTGAGGGTGGCCTTAGCACAGCAGGCTTGGGTCCTTGTGGGCAACGGAAGAGGACGCGGTGAGAAGAAGCCGGAGAGGGAGCTGGCCGTGGGACGGGGCAGCCAGCACGGGATGCCACAGGCTTTGGGGCGAAAGCGCTGCCCTGCCGACACCCTGGTGTGGGGCTTTCGGCCTCGGGAGCTACCAGCCCGTGGCCTCCCCTGGGACGAGCCGGCAGGGGTGGCTTGTTGTGGCCGCCCGGAGACTGAGACCCGGGTCTCCCTTCCGGGCCGCTACCTGCCAGCTATGAGCACTCAACCGACCAGCTTTCCGCAGGGAGGGGGCCTGGCAAGATGCCCAGGGGCGGCAGGGACGCGGCCGGGACCCTGCAACCAGGGCTGCTTGGGTGGGAGGGTGGACCCCGTGCACAGGGACAGGGTGGGCTGGGGCAGAGGCCAGCGCCCCTCAGCTGGCCCGGCCCCCCCCCCGTCCACGCCCCCACGGCCCCATCCCTGGGCCACTTCCTCACAGCTCACCCCGGCTCAGACCTGCGTCCAGGATGCGCCCCGGAACCCTGCGGCCCCTGGCAGGGAGGCTCTCCCCGGACACAGGAGACGCTGAAGCAAGGTGGACCCTGGGGTGAGGCGTGGGCAGTGTCCCTTGAAAGCTGCTTGAGTTGGGCCAGCAGTGGGCGAGCCAAGGAAGGGAGGCCTGGGGACAGTAGGGAAAATGATGTGCCACTGCCAGTGAGGACGCCCCACAGGGGGAGACCCCTCCCAGGGCCCCGTGCACCTCTGCCCCGTCTGCCAGCGAGGAAACTGAGGCTCAGAGAGGTGACCGACCTGTCAGAGGCAAGCTTTCCACATCCTATGGCTTCACGAACCCAGTGGCTAAGTTCCGAATTGTCAGGGGACGAGCCGTGACAGCCCCCATGTTCCGGAAAGCAGGACCCGGGGCTGGGGGAGCCCACGGGCCCCCCTCGGAGGCTGCCTGTCCCACCCCTGCAGCCGGCACCCCGCTGGTCCCCCCCACACCTGCTCAGACACAGCAAGGGCCTGCAGACCCCATCAGGGAGCCCCTTGCCCAGTGCAAACCAGGGCTGGGCGCCGCCCCCCCCCAGGCTCTCTCCCCTGCCCTCGCCCCCTCCCTGCACACCTGGCCCCTCTGGTGGGTTTCAGGGGCTGCCCCTCCAGCAGAACCTGCCCTGGGGGCGTTCCCTGGCCCCCACATGCCCCCTGCCCAAGGAAGAGTGACCTGGCCTGTTCCTGGAGCCCGAGGCCCCCCGCGGGTGGAGATTTGGCTGCCCCATGCAACAGGGGCTGTGAGAGCCCGTGGATGACCCCCACCTCTGAGCGCCCGCCTGAGGCAAGTAGTAGGAAAGCAGATGGCCTACCAGCCCAAAACCAGTCTCCCAAACTGCAGTAATTCTGATTGCTTTACAGCATCAAAAGATGGGCAGGTTCTAGGATAATGAGCACAGTGGCCCCAGATGGTGTAATTAGAGGTGATCTGATTATTGAGCATGCACACATTGATCACATGCCAATGACAGAATGTATAATAAGGAAATGGCAGCCTTCATATGATGCTGTGATTTTTAATATTATGACAAGGTCTAGGAGACATGTTGGCTAAAGTCTGAGCTACTACGCACGTCAGGTGGGCCCAGTTTGGTGACACCCAGTCTTGGTCATCAAGGTAACCCTCTAATATACCAGAAAGTAAAAAGGAATATCTACACAATAATTCAGTAAGCAAAATCATCACAGTTTCTCAGTTACAACTCCTTCCTCTCATATGATATTTTTCTCTCAATCTTGAGGGATATCTGGACGACGACTCTTCTAACTTCTTCATGCTGAAAAGGGGCATTGTCATTAAGGGTAGAAGGATGAAACTGGTTCTTGTTCTTGGAGAGACTGGTTATTTTGGGTTTCAGAGCTTATCGGGCATTGGAACAATCTGGGGGCTTTAAGTGTCTGGAAAAGAAACTTAATAGGTAACACTTTTCTAGATCCCAGGGTATCCCCGAGGGTTTCCAGGAAGACTGTTGGTTGGGGTTTGCCATATTGTGGCAGTTTATAATATCTGGCTGAAGTTTGCATCATAGTAGCCCCAGAGTGACCGCTCAACTCGATATGAGAGCCCTAGTAATTGAAACTCTATTTCTTTTTGCCCTTTTCGTCAACTAATCCCATGTTGTCAGGGCCAGGCTCATCCCCAGGAATCCTGTCCCACATTGTCAGGGAGATTTACACCCTTGGAAGTCATGTCCCATGTAGGGGGGAGGGCAGAGTTTGGCTTAGAGAGAGACACATCTGAGCAACAAAAGAGGTTCTCTGGCCACAACTCTTAGGCACTCGGGCACTATTATAAGCAGGCTCAGCTGCACCATTTCAGAAATGTTTCATAAGGGCAAGTCTTATGGTTGAGGTCTCGGCTCATTACATTGGGAGCCCTTATTGCTGAGGAAGTTTAATAGTTTTACTTTTTAGGTTCCATGTCAAATTAGGCTGAATTAGGTTGCTTAAACAAGCTGACCAGACAGGTCAAACTATGCAGAGTGCCACAGAAAATTTACAGTTTGGACAAAACTAAGATCTCTTCTTTTGGTCTCACACAGAAGTTAAAATACAGATATTATCTTTTACCCTGTATTCTGATTTAGCTCAGTCTAAACCAGATCAGCTTCATTCACGGTTTTGATTGGAGTCTGATTTCTTTTTCAGTTTTTGTTTTTAAGTTTCTGTATAGAATAATGCTGACTTTCAGAGCTGGAGAATTCTAACTTGAGTCTCAGGTGTCACACTGATACTTAAAGTTCCAGGGGACCACCCTGTTATACAAAGACCAAATCATCCCAGAATTTTAGAAATAACAGTTAAAGCTCAAAAGTAAATGCAACT
>PVIY010061257.1:0-11304 GCA_004026745.1 Myrmecophaga tridactyla | reverse complement strand
GAGGTTGACATTAGAAATAAGCACAGAAGACAAACATTGTAGGATCGTGCTAATATGAAATCATTAAAATGTGCAAATTCATAAAGTTAGAAATTAGAATACAGGTTCCCAGGAGCCGGGGCTGGGAATGGGGAGGTAAGGCTTAGTTGGCAGAGTTTCCATTTGGGGTGATGGCAAGCTTTTGGCAATGGATGGTGGTGATGTTGACACATTTGTGAATATAAGAAGCATCAGTATACTTGAAAGTGATTAATGGGGACATTTTAAGTTGCGTATAGGCTGCCAGAATAAAACTTTAGGAAAAAAAATATATAGCTCCGGGTGTGAACCCTAAGGTCAACTATGGACCTATAATTAAGGATACAATCATAATATTGTTTCCTCAATTGTGACAAAAGTCCCACACTCATGCAAACTGTTACTATGAAGTTCTGTACGTGGAGGAGATTCTACTTTCCACGGGATTGTTGTAAACCTACAACTGCTCTAATAAAATAAAAATTGTCTTTCAAAGGAACACGCAAAGTTGGGAGTGAGGAGTAAGGGTGAGGGTGGGGGTGGGGACAGTTTGGGGCTGGAGATGGGCAGGAAGTTGGGGGTGAGGAGGAGGAGACCACTCACTGGAGGTGAAAAACAGGATGCCAGCAGAGAAGGGCTGCGAGAAGCGGGAGGAGGTGGACTGCCGAGCGAAGGACAGGATGCCCAAGATGACACCGGTGGTGGCACTCAGGGAGGACAAGATCATGAAGGCACGGGTGGCATTCCAGTACGCTGTGGGAGCAGCCCAGGGTCACCCCCACGTCTCCCCTACTCCCAGGGGTGAGCACTGCCACCTCCTGGGAAAGAAGGTCTTGCCTCCCTCCACACCCCTGACCCAGCTTCTTCTTCACTTCTCTGCTAAGTCCCTCCCCTTCACCTGGTGAACTCCTAGTCATCCCTCAAAGCCCCAAGTTTCCAAGTCCCCTCCTCTGGGAAGTATTCCTTCATGCCCACAGGCATCATCCCCACCCTGTCCTCCAGGTGGCAATTTTTTGTCTGTCTCTGGGTTGGCAAATGGGATGATTTGGTCACTCATGCTCCCAGGACAGCTTCGGTCTGCACACAGGCCTCAGAAAGTGTTTGGTTTTGAATAAAGGAATGTATGAATAAATGACAGAGATTCCCAGTATCTTCCCACCAATCACTCTCCAACCTCTCTCACTTTGTCCTCCTTCATTTCCTACAGAACACTTACCCACATCTGAAGATGTCCTATTTACCCATTTTTAGCTTGTTATAATGTCTCTGTCCCATTAGACCTCCAGCTCTGAGAGGAGCGGGGCACATAAAAGGTGCTGAATAGACATGTGGAATGAATGGAGGTTGAGCCCAGGGGTCCATTCTTTTGGGAACGAAGCTATACTCCTTTTTCCATCTAAGAGCTGCCAGCCACATGCCAGGGCCATCATCCCATGGGTGATCCCGTCTCTTCCTTCCAAGATCCCTAAAGGATGCAATTGCTATCTCTCTCTCTATTTTTCAGGTGAGGAAACTGAGGCTCAGAAAGGGGAAGCAACTTGCTCGAGATCCCATAACAAGCTGCAGGGCTGGGGGGGTTGCAACCCAAGCTCCAAAGCTCGCTTGGCTGTGCTGCCTCTCCGAGCACCCGGGAACGTTTTCCCCCTCGGACAGACTTCCGGCCCCACCACTGCAAAGCAGAAAGCCTGGGAGCTTTGCAGGATGTGGTCTTTTGCCTCGTGTGAGCATGAGAAAAACGTCATGGCTGCTTCTCCAAGATGTCCCTGGGTGTCCAAAATCTGGAAGCCTTAGGAGAGCGGAGGAGGGGGGGTGTTGCTTATTTCTTTCCCAGGAGGCCTGGCTACAGCTGCAAATAAGGGCAGGGGGCATACTGGGAGCTGAAAGGCCCAGCTGGGGGCTGCAGTGAGCTGCACACATGTGCCTTTCGCTGCTGGAATTATTGCGAGGTTCCCAAATCCCGAACGGGGGAATGATTGCGGTGATTCAGTCTCCGGGATGAAAGGATTAGAATTGGTGAACTCTTTGAGTCGGAAACTAGAATTCAGGTTACCAGGACCCAGGGTGTGTGGGGGGTGGGGGAGGGGAAGAGAGGGAATGGGGTGTTAGGGCTTAAATTGTACAGAATTTCTGTTTGAGCAAAACAAGTTTTTGTCATGGGGACGGTGGTGACGGCAGCACAACTTGAGAACATGACTAGCAGCACGGAATTATATATTTGAATGTGGCCAGGAGGGGAAATTTCAGGTTGTATATATGTTCCTAGAATAAAAATCATTTAAAAGACCCGTAGGCCTGTAGAACACAAACAGTGGGGCCTCATGCGAACTGTGGGCTGTATTAATTGCACACGTCCACCCTGGGAGGCCAGATCAGGACTTGTGCTCTGATTTGGGGGTGGGGTGGGGTGCAAATTAGGCAGGGCTGTTTGGACAAATACCCGAGAATCAACCGGGGTGAGGCATGGCCTTGGGGTTTTCGGTTCTGCAGTCCTGAAGATGTCGCTTGAACTCGGAGATGCTCAGGCATCTGTCCCCCTAACCGCCCGGGGAAGTGAGAAGGTACGGAGGTGTCTGAGACCTGTCATAGGCCCCAAAGTGGGGTGGAGGCTGGCAGATGGGCTGGGAGCTGGCCACCTGGCATGGGGGTGTCTTCTTCTGCCCCCACCCCCGGCCTCAGCCCACCCCCTGCGGCCAAGCGGCGCGATGGGGCGTGGGAATCTCCTGGCACGAGTCGGGCCTCGGGCTTAGGGCCGCCGTGGAGGGCAAGTCTCCGGTCTCGTTCATGAAAACAAGAGAACCGCCTCTGGGCCTTGAAGGGAGGCAGCAAGCTGCCCACCCACGGAGGGCGCTCGGGGCAGGCCGGGTTGTGGTGAGCACGCGTCAGGGCCGGTCACTGTTTCCATTATTCTTAGTGTGTACTGCATGCCATGAACCCTTGCATGCATGTGTTTGTCCCTCTGTCGGGCATCTACCTGCTCTCTCTGTCTCCCCCTCTCTCTATCACCTATCTCTCCTCTATTTATCTATATCTATCTATCCATCGATTTATGTATCTATATCATCTGTTGATCTATCTATCCATTTATCTGCCTCACTATCTATGCACCATCCATTATACCGCCTACCTATGTGCTTGCACCCATCTTTCTCGTGCATGACTTGGCTTCTCCCTGCACTCAGCATATTTCAGGTCCATGTTGCACTTCCCCCCAGCCCCCCAGTGCATAGCGTGCTGTTTGGTGCATGGTAGATATCTAGAAAATGCTATTCCTGCAACCCCAGCCCAGCTGCTGTGCCTGACAGTAGCGGCCCAGGAAATGTCACCTCTCTCCACCTAACCCCTAAACCAGCACATCCTGTGACCACACTAGAAAACACGAAAACTAAACCCCAGGCCTGCCCCTTCCATGCCGAGGGTGCCCGGCTCCTGCTTTGCCGGCTCTGAGCCGCAGGGTCTGCATCTGGAGGACAGAGGCCCCGGGGGCTGTGCGGGGGCGGACCTGCAGGGGGCCCAGACCCCGCCCCGGCGTCTCACCGATGCTCTCTGTCTGCAGGTAGCACTTGCTGCCCAGGCAGTACCGCCACAGCCCCTGGTGGGCGAAGGTGCCCGACAGCCGGTACTGCATCCAGTGGTCAGTTGCGGTGGCCACCACCAGGAGTATCGTCCCCACCCAGGCACAGAACAGGCCGCCGCCCATGAAGCTGTACATGGTGATCTGCGGGGGACAGAGAGATAAGCCAGGGACGGCTCCTGGGTTGGAGGGGGAGGAGCTGGGGGCCTGGACCTCCGGGTCTGAGGAGGGAGGGTTTGGGCCTGGACCCTGGGGTCTGGGGGAGGAAGGGCTGGGGGCTTGGACCCCTAGGTCTGAGGGAGGAGGAGCTGAGGGCCAGGACCCCGGGGTCTGAGGGGGAGGGGCTGGGGGCCTGGATCCCCGAGTATGAGGGAGGAGGGGCTGGGGGCTTGAACCCTGGAGTCCAGGGGAGGAGGAACTGGGGGCCTGGACCCCGGGGCTGAGGGAGGAGGGGCTGGGGTCCCACGCCTGGTCCCTACCTGCGTGGCAGAGCCTGCCCTGAGCCCTCCGACTGCCACGGCCCCTCTGTGAAGACTGAGCTGAGCCAGGTCTCTCCTCGCTGGCTTCTCTGCCAACCCCCCAGGTCCCCCAAATCCCTTAAGCCTCCCCGGACAAAGGCCCCGTGGCCCAGCAGCTTCCAGTCAGCAGAAGTGCAATGGTGGCAGGGGCCCCAGTGGAATTCGCTGAAGCAGAAATGAGTGCAGGCCAATCCGGCCTCTGGGCCCGCAGGCCTCCTGGTGCCCCCCCTCCAGCCGTCCCCCCTTTCCCAGGCCTCACTCCGAGCCCTCACCGTGCTGGGTCGCACACACACTCGCACACACAAGGCGGGGGAACAGTAACGCATTTATTGTGGAAGCGGGGTTCCCCGCCCTGCTGAGCGGGAGGTGGGGTGGAGGGCTGCCCGGGGTCAGGGGGCTCCCTGGTGGAATGGGGTCCCAGGGCGGTCCACAGATGGGGCAGGGATAAGAGTGGGGCTGAGGCTGGAGGCCGGGTCGGGGGCAGGGCCAGGCTGAGGCCGAGCAAGAGGTGACCGGAGCCGGGAATGAGGCTGGCTTAGGGCTGGGGCACAGTGGTGGGGTTGAAGAAGGGGAAAAGGACAGGAATAAGAGAGGGACTGGGGATGGTGGCACTGAACTGGGGATGGGACTGAGGCAGGAGGGCGGGGCTTTGGGGTGGGGCTGGGGTAGGGAGGGGCTTTGAGGCCATTTCTGGCCTGGGAAGCTCGGTCAGGTTTGGGTCTCAGCAGGTGAAGCCCAGGGCCACTCCTGACCGAGGCTCATAGCTTCTGGAGGTGGGAACAGACCATTTCTTGGGGTGTGTCTGGTGGGGCTGGGTCCAGGGCCTAATACTCTGCCTCCCAGTCCTCAGCTGCAGGCGGCACATCCAGGGGTGGCTGGGGGTCCCCAGCTTTCTTCGTCCCAAGTTGGGCAGGTGGTGGCGGTGGCGGTGGCGGTGGCATTACCAGTGGGGTCTTGGGGCCAGCCCCAGAGCCCCCCGCCCAGCCCCGCTCGGGCCGCTCGGCTCTCCCTGGGCCCCAACGACGATGGCCCCAGCCTGGCCTGCGCCGGACCTCCCATGTCCCGCGCCCCAAGGACGGCCTCCTGGCCGGGCCCGGCGGAGGGGAGCAGGCCGGGGAGGTGCAGGGGCAGGGGGGCAGGGCCTGCTGCAGGGTGCAGGCCCCCAGCAGGGCGCTGTGCAGCAGGTAGGAGAGGGCGTCCAGCCGGATGGGGACGGTGACAGAGGCCACGCCCTCAGGGAGCCCCAGGTGGGCGGGGTCCGGGGTGCCCAGGAGCGAAGGGAGCAGGGCTGGGAAGGGTGCAGCGGGACACGTGTCGGGCCCAGGTGTCGGTGGGGACACGGTGTTCCTAGAACGACAAGAGGACAGGTCAGGGAGGTCTCGCCGTCCCGTTTCTTTCCCTTCTGCTGCCCCGGAGTCCACCTCTTTCCGCACCCATCTGCGTGCCCCTGGGACTTCCCACCCGTGCCCCCTCTCGGCGCCTCTGTGTGACTGTCCCCCGTCTTTGCAGACAGGCAGGCAGCCACACTCCAGCTTCAGCATCGGCTCAGAGGCGCCCAGGCTCAGAGCATGTCTGGGGGAATCCTTTTCCCATTCCCCTTCAGAACCTTCCATCTCAAGAAATGGCTTCTGGAAGGTTCGGAGGTGGGTGCGTTCTGAAGGGCAGGGCTGGAGAGGCTCCATGCGTGCGGGCCGTGAGAGCCCTTCTCCAGCCCGGGCTGTCCCTGCAGCTTCAGCTCTCCAGTTCAGTCTGGAACTTTCTCTCTGTCTCAGAAATATGTTTCTACCTCTAGCTCCCAATTTCTGTGTATCTTGCTCAATTCTCTC
This sequence comes from Myrmecophaga tridactyla, assembly GCA_004026745.1. Classification (NCBI taxonomy): domain Eukaryota; kingdom Metazoa; phylum Chordata; class Mammalia; order Pilosa; family Myrmecophagidae; genus Myrmecophaga; species Myrmecophaga tridactyla. The sequence goes on along the minus strand of PVIY010061257.1, from coordinate 5,371 downwards.
TGTCTCCAAGATCCTCTATGATTCTGTTTCTATATGATATCCCAGCAGTTATTGTTTTCTATTGCTCTGATTCTTTCTCTAGATTTGCCTAATCCTTTCTATGACTTTGTCCCCCCTTTGGGTCTCCGTCCCTCTCTCTCTGGGTCTCTTTCTCCCTCTAGGAAGGCCTTTAAGCTCCCTCACCTCTCCGGCCCAGCCCCATCCTTTGGCTGTTCCATCTTCACAGAAGTTTCTGAAATCTCTTCTAGTCTGTTCTCCGAGGTCCCTCAAGTGCCGAAAACGCGTGGGAAGGGTCGGGGACGAAAGTGGGCGGAGCTTTTGCCAAGTCAGAAACGGGGCGTGGCTTGCGGTGTGCGCAGAGGCTCTGCGAGGTGGAGGGGCCAGTTTCTCGTCTGGGTCCTCTCCCCCAGCTTTCTCAGGACCCGGGTCTCCTCCCTTCTGGGGTCCAGGCTCCTCCCCCCTCAGACCCGGGGGTCCAGGCCCTCAGCACCTCCCCCTCAGACCTGGGAGTCCTGGCTGAGTTCCTTCCCCACTCCTTCTGTATCCCTGCCCTGTCCTCAGGGGTCCTGATGGTGTTCTTTAGAACTAAAGGGGCACTTGGACAGTGACATCTGGACAATTGGCCACTGCCAGGGGCAGAGGGGATGGCGGATGGGCTGGGAGGCTTAGAGGCCGGGGTCCCTTGTAGACTCTGTCCCTGCCTGCTTAGTGACCTCAGCTCCTTCCGGGCCCTGGCCTCCGTCTCCAGCTTTCTGAGAAGCGGCTGCTATTGCTGTTCTTTGGGCTTCTGGCGCGGGTAGAGGACCTCAGCAGGCACAGTGCCAGGCACGGGGCCTGGAGCACAGTCTGTCTCCATAAATGAGGGTTTCTCGGTGTCGCCGCTGGTCGCTGGTCGTCGTGGCCGTGTTTTCCTGAGGAGCATTCGAGAACCACTCATTCATTCGGTGAGTGCTTTGTGCCAGGCTGCAGGCTGGGCACGGGGATTCCAGCCGTGGGCAAGGGAGGTGCAGCCATTACACTCCAGAGGGAGACAGACAATCCTCAAATAGCACAATTCCTATAAGATGTGAAATCAGGGCAGGGGACATAGAGCTGCTGGGGAGGGCAGTTATTTTAAAGAGGGTGGTTAGGGAAGGCTACTGTGGGAAAATGCTGGCACCCCTGGGGCTCGAGTATTCGTGGTGGCTGAACTGTACATCTGTTTTTACTTTGGGATGCTTTTATATGTACAGGAAAGTTGCAAAAATAAGCCGGAGAGTCCATCTCTCTGCTTCTCATGGAGCTCCCCCTAATGTTGTGGTGCAGTTGATGCAACCAAGAAACCAGTGCTGCTATTAATCAAACTCCAGACTTGATGTGGATTTTATCAAAAAAAAAAAAAATCCAAAACAAATTCGTGAAATTCAGATCCCACATCTCTTCCGTTCAGCTCTTTGGCTCTTGTTTCATGAAATGAGGGTTGTCGGCGGTATCATTAATTAAAACAGACCCCATTTCCCGAGTCACTGACCATGCCTCACAATCTTCAAGGTCGTGGAAAAGCAAGGAAAGGCTGTACAGAGTGCCACAAACCAGGGGAGACTAAGGAGAGGTGATGACACACGCAGTGCGGGACTCCACGCGGGATCTACCTCATGGCCTCCTGGGACTTTCTCTGGCTGCCTCGAGTTCCCTTTGCGTATAAGGCCTGGGGTTTGGATGGAGGTCCGGCCCCACTCAGTTTGGCCTCATCTCAGTAGGATCTTCCAAGCGCCTGTTCGCAGATGTGTCTGCACTTGACTAATACTAACGTCTGCAGAGGTGGGTGGGTCTTTTCTGGGGGGCCCCAAGTCAGTCCCCAGCGCCTCACAGACGCCTCCCTCCAGAATCGACTTTTGAGCTCGGCCAAGAATCTCTTCCCCTCAACCATCAGGGGCTGGGGGTGGCCCCTCACTCACCCGCTTGACCCCAGGCTCCCTGAGGCTCCACCAACCCTCTACTCTCCCCGGCCAGCCAGCTTGTGGTCCTGTTCTGGGCGTCGCCCACCCAGGTGGAGGGAGGGGACTTCCTGCCTGCTCTCATGAGGAAGCCAGACTCCTGACCCAGTGCATTTAGAGTTCAGGCAGGATTTCACTCTCCAGTCCTGATTCCCGATTTCTTTGGCTACCACCCCAAGAAATCATCCTGTTGCTCGGAAAGAGGTGATCAGAGAGGGTGGGTTTAGGGGTTGGACTTGTGGGCCGAGGTCAGTGCTGGAATGAGTCCTCTTGGGTTTATGTGGCCATCACCAGCGGCTTTGGGGAGGCTCGAAAGCCAGGCCTTGCTAGAAGCTTAAGAAGCAGGAAACTTTGAGTGTGGAGATTCTAAGGCCCTGGAAGGGAGGTCACTGGGGCCCTCTTACGAGTGTCCTACCTGCGTTATCTCACTTAAATTCTCCTTTCAACAGATGTGGCCTCACTCTCTCTAAGCCCAACTCTGTAAGTGAAATCGTTGCCCTCCCCCCTACGTGGGACATGACACCCAGGGGTGAAAGTCTCCCTGGTGGCGTGGGAGAGGACTCCCAGGGATGAGCCTGGCCCTGGCACTGTGGGGTCAACAATTGCAACTTGATCAAAAGGGGAAAAAGAAGCGTAACATAAGGTATCAGTGACTGACAGAGTTCAAATAGAGTCGAGAGGCTACTCTGGAGGTCGCTCTTACAGAAGCTTCAGTTAGACATTGCTACCTATCATAACTTGCCAAACCCCATCTCAAACCATTCCAGCCAATCCTAAAGAATACCTAGTGTAATATATAAGATTCTACAAAGGTTGCATGTCCTGGGATAACTTTCCAGAAACCTACAACCTCCAAGTGGGTCCCTGATCCAGATAAGTCCTGAAACCTAGAGGGCCCAGCTTCTCCAGTGACCCGACCCGCGGGACAATCGAACCTGGACCTGAAAGGGGGAGTGGGAATGAAAGGGGACAAGAGACACGAGAAATGGAGACAAGACAGGATTCTGATCAAGTCTCATTTATTAGGAGTAGGTTGAGGATCTTTATACAGAATAAAGTAGGTCAGTGTTGACGTGACTAATCTCTATGCTGCTACAGGCAGAAGATAGGGAGATGTGGGAAGTTCTAAGAGAGCCAGCTGGTCAGCTGATTAACAGGATACTCAGAGCAGAGACAAAGGAATCAAAACTTAGATAAGAATTTGAGACTTAACTTGAAACCTAACTGGGTTAATACTTAAGGTGGAGCCAGGTTACAGAATGGCTGACAGCTAATCCATGCCTCGAGTTGGCTCTCCACACTCCAGAACATCAGCTGGTCCCATCTCCCTACCCCATATTAGTGACAGACCCTTCCAACATGAAAAAGTTAGAATGGGCATAGCCCAAATACCCCTAAAGAGTGGGATAGAAAGATCTAAGGTGATGGTGGAATAAAACAGAGAAGGTAGGATTTAACAAATGAATATGATTGCTGAATCATTATATTGATATTTCTTTTAGTCTCTAGTGGTCTTGAAGTAAAAATCTAAAATTGGGGAGTTGTAACCCATACCAAACTCTGGAATCTGTTCTACAACTAATTGTTGCACTGTGCTTTGAAATTTTTACCGTTTTGTATATATGTGATCTCTCACGCAAAAAAAGAAAAAAAAAAAGTCGACTGTGATGATAAAAAAATATTTAATCCTTGTAGCCTCCTATATTCTGGAGCAGCTAGAAGGAGAAATCTGAGATGATGGTACAGTAGCCCGTGACAAACTCTGGGATCTGTCCTGTAACTACTTGTTGAAAAGTGCTTTGAAAACTATTGCTTTTTTCTTTCTTTGTTTTGTCTATATATTATATAATAAAAAAAGTTTAAAAAAATTTCCCAGCTTTGTAAAAGCCCTCAGTCTATTTTGTCTGTTTTTTTATTTGAATTATTCATCCTTAAATACAGCAAAATTCACTCTTTTTGGTGTGCAAGGTCTGCGAGTTTTGACAAATGTGTAGACGTGTAACCGTTGCCACAACCAAGATACATACATCCTGTCGCCCTCCGAAGTTCTCTTACGCTGCCAACATTGTCATCACAATTTTTTACAAAGGTAGCAGCATTTTTCTGGAGGGCAGTTTGACCTTTTCTAGCAAAATCACAGAGGCACCGCTGCGGAGGCCTGGGATCCTGCTGGTGGGGGCTGCCTCTGGACGAACAAGTAAGGCTATCCCAAGTTGTAGGTGTAACGGGCCGCGCCGTTTGAAATAGCAACCACACAGGTCCTGGGAGCTTCCAACGTGTTGTTCGGTTGTGAACTGCTGAGACAAAGGTGGTGTCTCCATGCTGAGGCTGGTAGGAAAAGGAAGATACTAATGTGCTGGAAGTGTATGGAATGATTCTGAGTCATAGTTAATGAAATGACAAAGGTGCAGGATGGTTTCTATATTATTCAGCAATGCCCGCTGTGCACCAGGAGATGCAGCAATGAACAGAACAGATAGGAATTCGAAAGCTTCCATTCTAGTGGGGAGAGACAGACCATAAACCAGATATGTGAGATGATAAATGCTAGGAAGACAATAAATCGGAGTGAGGGTGTACGGAGAGCCTGTTGCAGCACTGGGGTTGGCTGGAGAGGTTGTATTTTTAGGGAGTGGAGGCCGGGAGGGGCTGGCTTTTTGAGAAAGTGGCCCTCGAATAGGGAAGTGAAGGAGATGAGAAGCAAGCCGAATGGATATCTGGCAAAAGCAGTGCAAAGTCCAGAGGTGGGAAGGAGTGGAGTTTGTAGGGAGGGTGGTGATAGCAGTGGTGGGGACGGGAGGGGAAATTGTAGTCCATGCTGAAGACGATGGCTTTTACTTTGAGTTGGGAGCCCAGGGCTTTGAGCAGAGTTGCGAGATGATTTGAATTATGTTCTAGCGGAATCACCTTGGTTGCTATGGAGAAGAACAGACTGAGGGGAGCAAGTGGGGGGCCAGGGAGCCCAGGGAGGAAACCACTGAAGTCATCCAGGCAAGAGATAATGGGGGGGCAAGTGACGGTGGTGGCAGTGCAGGGAGAGGGAAGTGGCCAGATTCTGGGTATGTCCTGAGGTTAGAGATGAAAGGATTTCCAGACAGACTGGGTGTGGGTTGATCAAAGAAAAGGATGAATTGGAAGAACGAAGCTGCTGCTTTCTGGATTGGGGAAGGCTGAAGCAAGAGCAGATTTTGGGGTGCAGTTTGGGGCATGGCAGTAGGATGTCTTCTGGGTTAAGAAAAACATGTACACGTGTAATGCACAAACTTAATTTAATTTTTAATATAATATAAATATGCACAAATATACATCATGGAACAAAAAGTTTGATAAGGTAAAGGCGCGGTGTTGTGCTTGGGTCTCGGGGAAGGGGGAAATGTTAGGAATAAAAAAAATTA
>PVIY010061256.1:0-11310 GCA_004026745.1 Myrmecophaga tridactyla | reverse complement strand
TGAAGGAGTTCCTGGAGGAGATTCTGGTCGAGGTCTTGGGGGTGGATTCCTGGTGGAGGTCCTGGGGGTGGACTCCTGGAGGAGGTCCTGGGGGTGGACTCCTGGAGGAGATCCTGGAGGAAGTCCTGAGGGTGGACTCCTGGTAGAGGTCCTGGAGGAGGTCCTGGAGGTAGATTCCTGGAAGGGATCCTGGAGGTCGACTTATAAGGAGGTCCTGGAGAAGGTCCTAGAGGTGGACTCATGTCCATCAGTCATGTCTATTCTCTCCACTTGGCCACACAGGCCCTGGGTTCAGGAGGTGGGGTCGGAGTTTCTGAGGGGCTTCTTCATTTTCCACCGGACCTGGGCATCTCGGGAACATTTTCAGTGCCGAGTGCGTCTCTGGTTCACCAAGAGCCAGGCCAAATGCCATTACCCAGAACCCACTGCTCCCAGACAGCAGGGAGGATGGAGACAAGGCTGCTCCACAGAGGCCCTGTGGCCCAGGGCCAAGGCTAGCCCACTAGCCAGATGGGTGAGAGTGCCAACAGAGCCGGAAGTCATGGGAGCCCAGTGATAATTGTGAATTTAGAAATTCAGTTCAGGGCTAGTGGCCCACAAACCCCGGACACCCACAGAATTGCCTGGGGGCCAAACTAAAACACTCCAGTAGGGCCCCAAAGCAGACAAATGTCACCCCAAGGGACAGCCAGGGCTGAGAGCCCCTGGCCAGGGGAGAGGGACTTTGGGTGGGCACAACAGGCACAACAGAATTGAGCTGTCAGACAAGGGAAGGAAAATTTGGCAGGATTCCTGCCACCTCCCCTCCGAGCCCCCCCGACAGCCTCGCTTCATCACTGCACATCCTCCCCCACCTCACCCCATCTCACTTCATCTTTTCTTCTCAGCTCCCACCTCGCCATTAGTTATATCAACAGCGTTTCTCTCTCTGTCAGTTCCCAGCCTAAAGCTCCCCTTTCCTCTTCCTCTTCGTGCCCAATGCCCTGTTCAAGCGACTGACCACCCCCTTCTTGGGACCTGGTTCTAGTGTCTCTTCACTGGGGCCCAGTCCTACTGACAGGGCCTTGTTCCAGCCCCAGCATCTCAAATTCTGAGACTGCCAGGGAATGAGGCTGCTGTGGGGAAGAAAAGCCAGGGGTCCGTCCTGGTGGCATTAGCAGTGATGTGAGCAGCACTTGGGGCTTTCAAAGGCTGTGGCCTCCGACTCGAGCTTGCGTCCTGCTCCAACTTGAGCCTGCATCCTGGAGGGCATGTGAAAACCCAGGGGCTGACCCCGCGGGCCTGAGAACTTGCATCTCTCCCAGCTCCCGACCTCTGGGGCTACGTTTTGAGAACCCTTGACCGAGGCATTTTCAACCATACTTTCCTGTTCTGTCCCAACGAGGACCTTGGAGTTCAGCAAACAGAAATTCTTAGCACCATTTTCTTTGGATGTGGGAAGTAGGACCTTGCAAAAGGTGGGGGAAGAACTCAAGCTTGAGCCCCTGGAGTTTTTCCCCGGCCCCTGAGCCACAGGTGCCCCTCCTTAGCTTCTTCCCACCGTCCTCGGGGCGCCATCCTCCTGGGTGGCTGCTGCACAGCTGTTGGGGTGTCTGCTAAGAAGGGGTGTCTATACAGCATGGCATTATTCAAGGTGGTGCATGGCCCGGCCTGGCCCCTGGGGAGCACTGGGCAGGGTGCCCTGGGCTGACCGACCTCTCCTCAGCAGCCCACACCTGGTCCCGAGAGGCCACCAGGAAGGAGTGGGGCCGAGTGGTGAAGTGGGTCTGTCCGTCCTGCTGGGCAAGCAGGATCAAACCTCCCAGAATTATTCCCCAGAGGGAAATCACTTGATAAAGGAAGTACTCTGTGCTATTCAGAGAAGAAAGGGGTCTGGGCACCTCGGGAGGTCCCGGGGGGGTGGTGTGCTCCCTCCTAGGTCTGGGTGCAAAGGCCACCAACTGGACGGAGCTAATAAAGCAGCTGATTAAACTCTCAGCCTGTGTTTTGGAAGCACCTTTGGGTCGCCCCGGGTGCAGGTAGAACGTCCTAAGAGCATGTTAAAGGGTGAAGGGAGAGGGCATTTCGTGATGTTGCAATTAACATAATTTTACCTTCTGGGTGGGGGACCCTCACCCAGCTTTGGGAGAGCTGACTCAAGCCCAGAGAGTCTGAGGAGGTGGGCTCTGAGGGAAGCAGAGGATCTCACCAAGGGCGGCCCCACCCATCGCCACGCCCTCCCCCGGTGCCACGCCCCTCCCCGAGATTTTACACGGGGCAGAACCCCAGGCGGAGGCCACAAACCCCAATAGGAACCAAATCACAAATCGTAGGCTCCCTGGGGCATGAGAAGGGGGCTCGCAAGTATCTAATAAGCTAATGACCGGGGAGGAGGTGGGATTTTAAACCCCACATGACTTTTTCTTTTGTGAAAGCAGACATCTGGTGTCATATAAATAAAATTCAGAATGTAAATATTGTAAAACCCATTAGCGAGTGGTTTTAGGTTTGGTGAGAGCATGGGTCAGCTGCGACCCGGGCCGGGGATGGGGTGGGCGAGCACCCCCCGGCACGGGGGTGCCTGCCTGTGCGTCCCCCCCACTCCCACCCCACGCCCACCCCGCGCCGGCCAAGCCGCGGCACACGGACAAACGTCAAAGCAGGGCCCAGGCTCCCCTATTCATCGTAGCGCGTGAGCAATGTGAAATACCCACCTAAAAGCCTTCCTGCTTCCGGTTTACTCGTGGAAGAAATGTAAAAAGCCTCGGAAGACAGAGTATCACACTTTCTTTTCGTCGTGAGAACAACAAATTCCTGCGTACGCCAATTAAGCCCCAGGACGCTTTCACAGCCAGACTCCTCACATCGGGTTTTAAATGCTCTTCAAAGGGCTTCCCTGGCTCGAGGCGTATTAAACAAGCTTTATTTAATAATGCTCGATTTGCCTTATCCCATTTAAATATTTGCTCTGATCAGCGACCATTTGATCCGGGCTTCACTGTGGGCCGAAGAATCATTTCTCCGGGTTATTTTTCTATGGTGCGAGTTTGATGCTGGAGGCGGAATAAGTCTCTCGGGTTCCCTGCATTTCTCTAATCCGGGCTGAGGGTGGAAAGGAGTAGAGCCGGGAAAAGCCAGCCCCGCAGGCTGCGCTTGGTGTTTACACGCGCTCGTCCTTGCGTCTGTCTGGCTGAAGACAGAAGATCGCATTTAAAAGGCTCCTCCTAGGCAGATAATTCTAAGAAAAGAGTTTTCTTTTCTTTTAAGGTAGAGTGTCAGAGTGCAAAGACGTTCCCGCGGAGGTGAGCTTCCTGGAGATGCATTCTGCCAGCCCCCCTCCGCTTTCCCCCATTTGGGGGGTTTTATAACCATTGCATGCACCAAACGGATGGAGGTCCGTGAGAGAGCTGTGAATGTTAGGACGGCAGGGGAGGGAGGGCGGTTTTAATCTCTTGATTCAGCGGGTATTGAGAGAGGGGGTGCTGTCTCGGTTTCTAACGTTGGGGACATTTCCGATGGATATTTTTGTTACAGTCATTACTATTACGATTTTATTGGCACGAGACAGGAAAGCAAACCTTGCATTTTCTCTTCCCACGCCGCCGTGGAAAGAGCCGCCTGGAAGCCTGCAGCCCGGTCCCCAGGTCTCATAAAGCCATTCGGACATAGCGCGGGACTCCCTGGGCTCTGGTCCCCTCCCAGGGTCAGCGGGCGGGTGGGGAGGCTGGGAGGGACTCGGGTCCCTTATCTGAGCGACCTCTCTAGCGGGCATCTGCTCCCAGCCTGGGGGCGGGGTGGTCTCTCTCGGTGAAAGACACGTTTATTAGCGCAGGGCCCGGCCTGCTTTATCAAGCCCGGCGGGGTGGGGAGGGGCCCCTGAAGTGTTTACGCGGGTGTGATTTACGCCCGCCAGGTGTTCACTTGGGAACCATCTCGGCGCTGGGCTGACACGAGGATTCCAGCGCATTTGCCGACTGCGGCATTTTTCTATCCATAACGATCCAGGTGCCAAAAAGACATTTAAACAAACCAAAAAAAAAAAAAAAAACGCTCTGGCCCGCAGCGAGTTCTCGTCCCCCGACTTTCACGTGGGAGGGCTGGGAGACCCCGCGCCCTGCCCCGATGGGGGAAATTCCCCGGGACTGAAGTCGCCGGCTCGGCAGGCTGCCGGCTCCGGCTGCTCGGCCCGCCGGGGCTGCGTCCGCCGCTTCGGCCCCTGGTGCTGGCGGAAGGCGCCTCCTGGCCAGCGGCTTCCCTTCCAAATCTAGGATTGGGGTTCTGGGGTGGCACTGACGCATGTTGGGGAGCAGACCTGGGCGTGGTGCTGGGTCATGCCGTGCAGCAGCCGCTGCTGCGGGGCTCGGCGTCCCGGGAGCCACGTCCCAGGAGCGACCTTCCCAGTGGAACCCCTTTCCGTGCTCACCAGGGCCACGCGCATAGAGCACGGCCACCGTGTCGGCCCTGGGCTGCCGCTCGGGTGGCGTCGATGTTCAGATGGATAAAACACACGGCAAGAAATCAAAAACGTTTGATTTTTAAACATAGACATTTTTAAATCTGTTTTATCATACATACTCCACCCGGTGAAAAGGAGCGGGGGCATTTAGTGCATGTCCATTTTTACACTAGGATTAATCTTTTCTCCTGCCATTACTGGCTACTGCGATGAAAAAGAAGACAAATGTATTTTTGTTTCATAGACGTATACATATTTTGGGTGGGAGGGGGGTGAAGGGGAGATGTGCGGGGGAAAGAGAACAATTCTTTTTCAATGTTTTCATGTTTTACAAACAGTTTTTTCACTGATCTAAGGCACTCACATTCCAAGCTAACGGCTCACTCTCCTTGGCGAAATGTCCCCAGGAGGGGCTGTTTCTCCCCCCTGCACACGCTGCAGAGATAAAGCATTTGGTCAGACTCAGGAGGGTAAAGAGGGGGGCTGTTGGATCTACTTTTTAGCAAATGATAATTTCAACAATTGATAAAATTTGCTTTGACTTCTATGTTACCAATAGTCTTTTAAGTCATTTAGATACTAACAAATTCAATTAAAAAGCTTTAAACCTTCCGACCCCAGACCCCATGCCCCCCCAACCCCATTTTTTTTTCTCCTTTCTCTCTGGGCCATAAATATATAAACCTCCCCAAGTAAAAAAAAAAAAAAATATATATATATATATATATATATATATATATATATATATATATATATATATATCATTGATTTATCATACTAAACAGGAAGACATCTTCACCAGCAGTGACTGTTTAAAAAACCTCAGCTCTGGGGCAAGGAAAAAAATTTCAGCAATAAACCAAAATCTTTTTACTTCCAAACGTTAGATTGAAGCCATTTCCATGGGGTTGGGGACACCCCAGGAAGGCAATTGTGCTCTGTCACTATTCGCAGTCTAATGCTGAGAAGGTCCGTGGAAAACACCACCCTGCACAAAAGAGGAAAAATGCAACGTTTAAAATAACTACTTTTGTTCTTGCTAGAAAATTATTACATCTGTGAGTTTGTGACTCTAAAAAGGAGGCTGCACTGGACGTCCATTTGTGGATACAGCCCCACGAAAATGCGTGTGACTGCGATCTGTTTTCGAGAATTGCCTACGTGCACAGAACTCTCGAACACGCTGCAATCCCAAATCGGCTAACGGCACAATTTAACTAAACTACCGGATTTGGGTATTCTCCTCTTAGCTGGAATGCTCCCCCTCAAAGCAGGTGACCACCGAAAGCTTTTTGTTTTTAATTCTAAGTAACAAGAGGGATAAAAATTAATGTGATCCTACAAGGGCTGAACGTAAAAATGTAAGAGAGAGTTAGCCAGGGCCTGGTAAATGGCTAAACAGATTAGTAGCCTTACTTTTTAACATGTAAACATCTGAAACCCGTTTCCTGTTTAAGAAAAAAAAAAACAAAACCGTCTAGGTGGGTGACCCCGGGCAGTTTTTTTTGATTAACAAATGTGAATTGTACATCACGGTGGAGAAAAAAAAAAATGGACCGCGCTTGGTGGTCTTTCTACAGTCTGTATATGGGAGGGAGAGAAAAAAATAGAAAAATAAACGTTACCTTCTCACTTTCAGGGTGGGCAACGCCATTTCCAGCGCGGCGTCCGAGGCTCTGGCAAATGTTAGGGCTGTCACTGCAGGCAGGATCCCAGCGGCCGAGGGAAAATAGCTCCTGCCTGGCCGCGGCTCGGGCTGCCTCCAGGCCGGGGCTCAGCCCGCAGGTCCCGCGGCTCCGGCAAATGGCACAGGACGAGGCCACCGGACCGCGCGGGGGCGAGAACCACGCCAAGTTTGCTGCCTAAACCCGGAGGACGTCAGAAAGTTGATTTTCAACTTGTAAGGACGAAGCACCCGCTGCAGTGTGTTCAGCCGAAAGGAGCTGAGCAGCCCAGGCCCAGTCTGATGAGACACACTCTATAGGGCCGGTGCTAATGTGTGATATTGGCAGTTGGGATTCCAATTTTTATGTCTTGAATGATAACAATAGCAGCTGGGACTTTTAAGAAATGTGTATTCCTTCGATTGAAGAGTTACATAATGGGAGCTATTTATGTCAAGCACCTTATAAGGGAAAGATTTAGCCTGAATGTCAATATAATATAATTTTTATGCTTCATATTTAGATAAGGAAAAAGTCCACTTGCAATCTTACGTATTATTTTTGGTTTGGGCTGTTAGATACGTAGGGGACTTTAAAAATTTAAAGCAAGCGCCTCCTTGGTTTAATTTAGAAATTCACTGAGGGAATGTTTTTAAAAATTTAATTTCTGTATAAAATATAGCAATGCATCATTATTTGTTTGTGCAAGTCCTTTGGATAAAGGAGGGGACAGTTTTACACTGATTTGATCTTTGGATTTACCAAGCATGCAATAAAAAAACTCATTGGCCTTTTATAAATGGATGCTTCTTTCGTTTTTCAAAAACAGCTTGGCTTTTGAGGACTGCTTGGTCACTGAAACCTGCGTAATTCTGATGAACCCCCAGCAGCTCAGGAATGAAACCCCTTCCAGGAGAGTACCAGGACTCCCCAGCTCATGGCAACACCCCAGCCAGCAAGACTCTGGAGCGGCTCAGCGGCTCCTCAACTGTCCCACCGACCCCCCACGGGCGTGCTGGACAAGAGGGACCTGCGGTCAGACAATCATTCGTCTTAGAGACTCTGGGGAAGGACGTGGCTGCCCTGCCAGGCGACTCTTTTAGCAAACCCAGCTTTCCTCTTATGGTGCCTGCTCCGCAAAGGGCAGAACCGAAAGGAAGTGAGGCGAGGCTGCCGTCAGTGGCACCCAGTGAATTCCCTCATGCCCTGAGCCCTCTCGGGGTGGCTTTCGAGGGGACCACAGCGAACAAAGGCAGCCCCCGTCAGGTGGTGGCAGGTGTTGCCGGCAGGGTGGTCTTCACACCAGCCCCGGCTCTCCCACTGGGGCACGGCAGAGACTCCCGGGACAAATGCAAAACCACTTCTCCTTGGGCCTGTGAAACCAGCCATCACCAACGGAGGCTGGGGCAGACACGGAATTCATTCCTTAGTTTTTAAGTCACAACTTGCACGCAACAGCTCCTAAAGCAGATGCAGTTTTAGAAAGGAAACAACTAATTGTAATGCCTCTCCCTTCTCTTCTTTCTCAGAAAATTGCCTCAATGTAAACGGAAGGCAATTCGCTCTGTTTTATGATGAGAGGGTCACAGGCATCGCTTCGATCCTTTCCCGAGTTTCACCACCAAAGGCCAGCACTTTCTTGATATTTCACATGTCGGATTTTACGTTGGCTCCAGGTGGGGTGTGGGAAGCAGCTCTGGAGACAGTGGGAATATTGGAAATCACACTTCTTGAGTCCAGATGCTTCTGCGCATACTTATGTTGAAACAACAGCTCTGCACACACCGTGTCCCGGCTTCCAGGGGTGGACGAGAGACCTGACGCGATGCACGCTTAGCACGGGGCATGGAGGAGGAGGAAGGGTGACCAGACCTCACAAGGAGAGAACACGGCCACTGCCGGGCAGTAACTGCCAGCATCCGTGTGAGCCACCGGTGCTTTCACGGAGGTGTCTCCAGAGCCAGCCGGGGCCTGTGCAAGGTGGCATGTGGCAGGCACAGGAGCCGTGGGCCGGGATTTGTCCACCACTGCCCAGAGCCCCTTCCCTGTCACCCCCCCGCCGCCTTCGGCGTGGACTCCCAGGTTGGCTCCCGGAGCCCTTCGGGGAACTTTGGCCAAGTTCCCAAACCCTGGCCCAGCAAAACTACTTGAGGGAACCCCTGTGTCCCCGTGACGCCCCCCCCCAGCATCCGGGCAGCCCCGTGGGGCCGGCAGCTGACCCCTCAGGCGCCTCGGGCAGGGAGAACACAAGTAGCCTCTCCTGGTGCCCCCTCTGCCGGCCATCCCCCCGGGTAGGGGATCTGGTCCTGACATATGGCATCAACTGTGAGGTGGCACAGGAGCCCCCGCGGCCTCACAGGCCACCCCCGTGGCCTCTGGTTTCTGTGGTGTCTGTTTGTCTGTCTGCACAGCAAACTCCTCAGGGAGGGACATCCCTCTGTCTCTTCAAAGTCCATCTGCCCCGGCCCTGCAGACATGGTGCTGGTCGCACGATGCGGCCGCGAGAACCACACCCCGCCGTGGCCCAGAGCTGCCCCCCCACCGAGGGCGCGTCCGCCAATGCTCCGCAAGCCGCGCTGGCCTCTCTGCACCCGTAAAAGGGCGGCAGGGAGAAGGGACCCCGCTAGTGGTGGCGGGTGCACCGACCACCAAACCCCAGTACCCAGTGCTGCCGTGCAGCTCTCAGCGGGGCCCGAGCACGACGGCGCTGCTCAGTGTGCAAAGGAAGGGGGAAAGGGGCGGGTGCCTGGCGGGCGAGAGGGCGCAGAAAGCCAGGGCGGCGCGCGCCGGACAGGCGGTGAGGACACGCTGCCGGCAGGAGGCTCGAGTCCGGTCCCGCCTGTCTGGTTGTTGGCTGCTCACCTGGGCGCATCAGAGCGCACCCAGACGGCTTCCCGGCTGCAGAGGAGGTTCCGTGATTTCCTTCCCAGAGACTTCCTTGAATCACTAAATAAAATCTTCAGCGACTGAAGGGTCACCTTTGTGCATCGTGCTGTCTGTGCCCAGGGCAATAGGGGACTGTCGTGTTTTAAGTACCCATACATGTATTCAATTAAAATGACATAAAATAATTAAAATAATGTTTTGCAAACATAAAAAAGACTTCGAAAATGCAGTGGTTAGGGTGTGTGATTTTTTTTTCTATTCTGCAATATACCTTTTATTGATGCTTTTCATATTTTTCTTCCCAGCCCTTTTCCACGAATTTTCTTCTTACACACAAGTTGTCGCAGTCGTGGATGTGGTTTGTGGCCTCCGACCCCTGACGGCTTTGAGTGGGGGGGGTCCATCTTCCTAGGTGGGCCCTCGTTCCCCCCACCTGGAGCTTTTAGGTTGTTTCTGTTTGTCTCTGAAACAGGACTCCGTTCACCCATAATGCCTTTTACTGAATTTCTGTTTATTTCTCTGGGGGACAGGCTGGCGGTGAAGAAACAAAGCTGAGGACAGGAGTCTTGGGGACCCCACCCAGGCTGCCCCTAGGTCTCAGCCTGTGGACACAGCCACGCAACTTGGCCTCTGAATTGAAGAACCAGCATGAACTGGGAAATGACGCGGTGGGGAAGATTTTTTTTAATTATCACTAGTTCCTTTGGGGAGAGTGAGCTGACGGATGACCTTAGTGTGAAGGGAATTATTTATAGAGAATTTGGAGAAAACAGGTCTACCAATAGAATGCGCCTGAAAACTAGAGAAAAGGGAAAAACATAAAGTGGCGTACCGCACGGGGACAGAGAGTCCCGGATGGTGTCATAAGGTGGTGGGCCAGAGGCAGAGGTTGTCAGAGCTCCGGGCTCCCCCCACCCCGGTAACTGCACCCGGACCCCTGGGCTTTGCCCCCCATGCAGATCTGGGTGGGGCTGCACCCAGATGCACCCTAAGCCCCTGGGCCACGAGCCACTGCGCGTGGCCGGCTAAGCTGGAGCCGCCCCTGGGCCTCACCCACGCGGTGACAGTGGCTGTGGGAGAAGGAATGGCCGGCGGGTCTCCACTCTGACTCATCACAAGGGCAGATTAAAAATCCCAGGGCCAGGCTGCCCCAGACGAATTAAACCGGGACCTTGGGGGTGGGCCCAGGCATCTGTATTTTCCAGAGACCCTGTTCTCAGCCCAGGTGGAGAACAGCTAGTTTGGGGGCTTCACCAGGGCCAGGCCGGAAGGCGCAGGGGAGGAAGGGGTGAGGTCGGAGCAAGGCGCGGCCGCCCCCACCACACGCTTGTAACCGAAGTTGGCAGAGGGCAGGGCCTTCCCTGGGCCGCCCACCTCGGGGAGCCGGGGTTCGGGACACCTCCTCAGACTCTCATTCCAGGCTCCGCTTTTTATTCAAGGTCGCCTAGAGGTGGAAGCCCCTATGTTAAAAACGCTTTCCAGTTCAAATTTTTCAGGCTCTGGTTGCACTATTTGTCCAAGGATACGGAAGCTCTGTAGGGGGCGGGGACCAGGGGCCCTGAGGCTGGGAGAGAAGAGGGAGCCATGCCCTGGAGGAGCCCCCAGGGAAAGGAGGGTGCCTGGGGCGAGTGGGCAGCAGGGTAAGTGAGAATGAGCCCTGCTGCCGGGGGGCCCTCTGGGCTATGCAGGGGGCAGAGCTGCCGGGCACAGCATCCCGGGGGAGTGCGTGTTTTAGGGACTTGATATTTTCTCAAATGCATCAATGGCAGAAGCTGTGATTGAGGTTCTCTGCGGGACCACAGCGGGCATCCTCCAGTGCTGGGGGCCTTGGCTGGCTTTATCTGGAGGGCAGGGCACAGGTGTGACACTCCCGGAGCCGGACACTTGAGATTTGGGCCCTTTCTACACCTTGTACATTTGTAAGTTAAAACTTCAACAAAAAAGACCAAGAAGGTCAAGAAAGAAAAGCTTACATAAAAGATGTCTAACAAAGCATAACTATCCAGGAACATGAAAACTTATATATAGGTTAATAAGAAAATGACAAATAGCCCCAATAAGAGATCTTAAAAAATGGGCAAAATATATGACCAAAAACAAACAGTAGAAAAATCAAAGGGCAATTAATTAATTAATTAAAAGAAGAGGAATCCAACACTTGAAATACACTTGCTGGGCAGTGTCTGCCTGGCCCTCGGCTCTTTGTTGGACTTCCTTGCACTTTGGGGGGGCTCTGGTTTTATGTTGAATTTCACATGGGCACAGAGGGCGGCATAATCTTTTCCAGTACTTGAGCCTTAAGACATCTTCTACCCTGGGCTGGAT
>PVIY010061255.1:0-11311 GCA_004026745.1 Myrmecophaga tridactyla | reverse complement strand
AAAAAAACCCTCTTATGTATGATACTGTAATGGTGGATATATGACATGCATTTGTAAAACCCACAGAACTGCAACACAAAGAATTGACCCCACTATTGATCAGTGTTGGTTGATCAGTTGTTACAAATGTACCACAGTAATACAAAATGTTAATAATAGGGAAGAAGACAAAAAAAAATAGGGGAAATAGTTTGGAGGGGGAGAAGGTATATGGGAACTCTGTACTGTCTGTCCAATTTTTCTGTAAACCTAAAATTGCTCTAAAAAGTAAAGTCTATTAATGTGTTGAGTGAGATAAACCAGATACCGAAGGACAGCTATTGTATGATTCCACTTATACAAAATAACTAGAATATGCAAATTAATAGAGCCAACAAGTATATTACAGGTTATCAGGGGCTGGAAATAGGGAGTTAATAGAAAATGGGTACAGGATTTCTCTTTGGCGGTGATAGAAAGTTTTGGTAATGGATGGTGGTGATGATAGCACAACACTGAATATAATTAATGCTACTGAATCCTATGCTTAAAAGTGGTTAAGAAGGGAAATTTTTTTTAATTTTTTATTGTAAACTATAGCATACATACAAAGCAAAGAAAGAAAAAAGCAATAATTTTCAAAGCATACTTCAACAAGTAGTTTCACAACAGTTCCCAGAGTTTGTCCTGGGCTACCATTCTGAGGTGGGAAGTTTTATGTTGTATATATGCTACTACAATTTTAAAAAATGAAGTCTGTTTAAAAAAATGGCATGTTTTGGTTTAGAAGTTAGAATTGGGTTAAATACAACAAAAGATTAAGTCAAATATACTTTATTTTTCAAAAGCACAAATTAGTGTTTTTAGTGGGTTTAATAAACAAAAGGGGGTGGGAAACAGTTTCAGTTGGTAAGTAAATCCCTTTTTCAGGAATTTCAGAAATGAATTTTGAAGTTTTGATTCAGTGAATGATTTTTATTAACTTCGCTTTTTTTTTTTTAATTGCAGATTTGCTGTTGCTGAGTCTGATTGTAATTTAGCAATTGCTTTGAATAGGAGTTATACAAAAGCTTATACCAGACGAGGGGCTGCTCGATTTGCATTGCAAAAATTAGAGGATGCCAAAAGAGGTATTACTATTTTTAAGGTTATCATTACCTAAAAAATTCTTTAACTGTTTAACAGATACTATACCCTGAATACTAGGTAAACAGTTACTACCTTTAGAGAGCTGTCTATGTTTAAACAAAACTCATTTGTGCAATTTAAAAGACATCTTGATATTTTGGGAAGAATATATATTTGGCACTAATCAGACCTTGATTCAGTCTCATTCTACCATGTACTAGCAGTGTGACCAGGGGAAGATTATGTACCTTTTCTGATTTTCAGCTTCTCATCTATAAAATAGGGATTAAAACATTGGCTATTGTGAGTTCCTATTATTTGTCAATTCTCAGAATTTTGTTATCCTGGAAAATAGGTTTATATACTATAAATTAAACAGTATGAATAAAGCAGATATCTAATAGGATTCTGCTGTTTGTTTTATGATGCACAGTTTATGAAAGCAAGTGTGATTCTTGGAGCTAATGAAGAAAGGATGGTTTGTAGTAGGATTCTGTCCTGGGGAGAAAGGAGCAATCCAGTAACCTAAATGTTACTATTTCTTAGCTCTCCATTTTGCCATAAAACAGTTGACTGTTTGTCACATGTAGCAAGGTTTTTTTGTTTTATACAGTTTAAAAATATATATAAGCAAACACTTTTACAGATTTTAAAATGTCATATCTTTCTAACAATCTTTATCTTCTGTTTTACTCAGATTATGAGAAAGTATTAGAACTGGAGCCAAGTAACTTTGAAGCAACAAATGAACTCAGGAAAATAAATCAGGTAGTTATTTAAATTAAATGCATTACTTATGACCTTTATTTGGAGAAATAAAGCTTTTTACATAGACTTTGTACCATAGATTACTTAATATCAAGATTTTCTCTTTCAATTCTTTGTGCTATAGAATTGTACTAAATGAATTTGCAGGCTGGGGTTGTGTGAAGATCCTTAGTTGAACAGTATCATTAAAATCTGAGACCCTTAAATTGCTTTTGTTCTCAGATGACAGAATTATTTTTTTATCCCATTGATTTTTCTTTTATAGGTTGTGTTTTGATTTCTGTACTGAACTTTTGTATATTTCTTTGATTTTGTAATTTTAAAGTTGCTCCATCTTTATTGTTTGTATCTTAGCAAAAACAATTCTGTTTTTTTAGCCATGAGGACATATTTATTAAATGTAAAATTGGTTGCTAAATAATACTGCATAGTTAATATTTCTTTTGTATTGCGTTTACATTAGAGTTATAATCATTTTACCATCCTTTGAAACATTGAGAAAAACGTGATGGTGATTAGGGAAAATATTCTTTTAAATATTATCATTACTTACTACACAATAAAATCTGTAGGTAAATACTATCAGTTTAATTTAGAATTGTGAACTGTGTTATCTTGTATAAGTTTATATTTTGTCTTAGGTCAAATGATGACTGAATTATTGAGGAATTTGGTGATATGGTCTTAATGACCTGTTTTACATTTGAAAACAACTCAACAGTGCTTGGCCTGTGTAGGAATTAAATAAATATGTTGAATAAATAAAAGCTACCTGTAGTGGACTCTACTTATTTTAATTGGAATAAAATGCACATTAAGTTTGTTATATAGTTTTTTGGTTTTTACTTCAATGAGCAGACTTTAAATTAGAGTAGAAAATATTATTTCTATTATCAATTTGAAATATGGTTGAAATTCTAATGAGTATAATTTAATATCCTAAAGTCATATTTGTATACATCTTGTGTTACCTGGTTTATTTTAGTTGACTGCTGTCTCTCCTAGGCTTTAGCATCCAAAGAAAATGCATATCCAAAGGAAGCTGATACAGTGATGAAGTCATCTGAAGGAGAGAAAACACAGATTGAAGAACAGCAGCATAAGCAGCAGGCCATTTCAGAGAAAGATTTGGTAATCCAAATTCCAATATATAATGTATATTCTTTGTTGAGTGTTTACTCTTAGTTTCTTGTATATCAGCTAAATTTCTCCTGTCTCTATTATTACATTAAAATTCTTCTTGAGGGCTGGCCAGGGTGGCTCAGCAGGCAGAGTTCTCACCTGCCATGCCCTAGACCCAGGTTTGATTGCAGGTGCCTGCCCATGCAAAAAAAAAAAAAAATCTTCTTGAGTCTCCAGATAAATAGTAACTGGAAATTAAATATACTGAAAACTCTGGAGCCTACTAATTCAAAATTTGAGTAATGAATGATGTAATATGTAAATTTTAAGAATATAATTTTAGAAATATTTAAGTTTAGGGAACAAACTTTTTAAATGTTTTAACATATATTTACATTTGGCTAGCTATAAATTTAACGGAGAAGTAAATTACAGCTGATTCTTATTTATATTTTTTTCAGTAATTCACACTGGACTATTTCTGATTGAAATTCCTCTATAAATTCTTGTTGAGTAGGTTCAGTTAAAGATGATTTTAGCCTTTCATGGACTACAGAGATTTCTAATAATGTATGGAATGATTATTAACTGTAATATATCTGACTTGATTATGAGTCATGTTACCATGAAATCTGGTATACACATTCCAATAAAGTTTAATTTATCCTGTGTTTAGGCCATTAATATTACTGAAGTGTGGGCTGTGAAATTCTGGTACTGTCTTCTTTCACAAAAATTACTTGATTTGTGAATTTTTTTTACAGTTTCTAAAATAACTAGAACTTAGTATATTTAGGTGTATGTGTATTAAAGTGAGTTTTTAAATCTAAGCTTTTTATAATATTTAATTAGTAAATTAGAGTTGATGCTACAAATTAATATTGTGTATGTATTTTTTTTCCTTTTTAAAAGTACTGAAGAGTAATACCATTAGAAAATAAGTTAACCCAAACAGATTCTCAAACATGTCTCAAGGACTAGATTTTTAAGAATTAAAATATATTTTTATTACTGATATAGTATTATGAGTATCCTTGTAATGTTTCTTAAAATTTGAATTTAGTAAATTTTTTTTTATTCTTTTCCATATTTCTCTCCAAAATGATAGGGGAATGCATTTTTCAAAGAGGGGAAATATGAAAGAGCAATTGAATGCTATACTCGAGGGATAGCAGCAGATGGCGCTAATGCCCTTCTTCCAGCAAACAGAGCAATGGCCTATCTGAAGACTCAGAAGTGAGCATTGGTTATATTTTAATGCATTGCAGGCTGAAAATGTAATCTACCATTAGTTGGTACATTACCTAAATAAATTAAAATTTAATTTATTTACTTTTGCACATTAAATTAAGGTTAAGTAAGATTGTGTGTGTGTAACATAGTACCAGGCACATAGTATATATTCTGTAAATGTTAGCCCTTGTTAATATTATTTTCCCATTTTTAATAGTTTGGCATCATACAGTTTAACACTTGTGTAATTGCTTCTTATGTGTTAATCTGGATCAGAGATTTAAAAAGTATTTTTAACCTCAGAATCCTTTGAGCAAAGCTTTATCTGGAAGTTTCATACACACACACACACATACATGATCACATATATATAAACATACATTGTATATATTAAGAAAATAGAAAATATATAAAACAAAAGGGAATTACTGTTCTTGAAGCTGCTGATTGATTAAATATACAACTAAAACTTGGTCCTGTGGTATTAACCAGCTGTTACTGTTTGTCTCCAAGTTGAACAATCAGTAAGATAATGTCTGATGGTGGAAATTGTGTCTTATTCTTTTTTGTAACTCTTGTGAATAAAATCTTACATGCTAGTACTGAATAAAGAAAAAAAACTTATTGATAGGGGTCCTTAACTTTTTTGGTGTCATCAATCCCTTTGGCAGTATAGTAGAGCCCTTGACACCTTCTCAAAATAATGTTTTGAAATGCATTATTATACATCTGGTATTACAAAGGAAACCAATTATATTGAAATATAGTTATGAAAGAATTGACATTTGTAAAATAATTATATATGTAATTTTTTATGAACACAATAAAATAAAAAATACATTTACAGTACAGGCAAGTTGAAGCTAAAAAATTTTTGAAGATGTATTAATGTGAGGGGTTGCATAAGTATGTTAGACTCTGGGATCATCTTTGATACATCTCTTTCCCTATATTCCTCAAAGCCCAAATGTGGCTAGGTTACCAGTTTAATAACATGCGACTTCATTTTTCATGTTTGAATGACAACTAAGGGCAGTTTCCCAGTAGTTGACCACCTATGTCACAGGAACATCTATCAATAATAGTAGGCTACATTGCACTGTAATTCCAAACCAATTTGAACAAAAATAAAATTGTGTAGTATCTGCAACAGTGCAATGTGATATGAAAATGTCTGTGATTTTTATTGTTGATGAAGTCATAGTACTGCTTTTACTACTTGCCTGTGTTATTGAAAGAAAGCTAAATTTCTTTTAAAGGTTTGTGAGAATAAGGATGTAATTTTTTCCTATCAAGTTTTGAGTCTCTGAGGGGCCCCAGGTGAAGAATATAGAAGTAAATTCTGTGTGTGTATTTAACCTCATTTAGGCTAATAGATAAACTTGAGATTATTTTGTTCATTTAGTCAGAGAAAAGATCTTCATATCTCTTGCTAACTTATGAAAATTATGAGTTTTACTTGTGCATTGTTTCAAAATTGCAAGGCCTGGGTTTTTAGGTTAGACTGATGCCAAGAATAGTACCTTCTAATAAGTAAGAGACTATATGTACATTATGAGAGCTTTAATTTATTGGATTAGTTTTGTTGCTTTGGTTGATAATTAAGTTTTTGAGTATATTATAGCAAAGTTGGTAGAGTATATTTTAAATTTAAAGAAATATATGACTCTTGTTTGTATCTTCCTAGTGTGTCTTAGATTGGCCCTTAAATTTTTCCTACAACATGGAGAGGGTTGTCATATATCACAGGCTAGATGAACAAAAAGGAGCAACTTTTCTAATTTGAATAAGGTCTTAGTTTAGGTAACCATCCTGTAGCTTGAGTTCTTACAAACTGTGTATCAAATTAGGGCTGAAGAGATTGGTTGGCAGTGAGAACTAGCAAAACAGTCCCCTCTCCAGGGTAGGGTACAGTAGGGAGTAAGAAAAATTTACCTACTTAGGCCAAGCAAAATATCTAGAAAACCTGGTTTCTGGAAGTGATAAATCTGGGATGGTGTTTGCATCAGGGAGATCAACAATATGTGCCTGAGTTACTGTGATAGAATGTCTGTGAGCTGTTAAACTGTGGAAATGTAGGTCGGTAGTTGGTTAGATTCAGGACGTCTGAACCAGGTAATAAGATATCAGAAATGGGACCGAAAGTTTGGGTTAGGACGCTAGCCTGTGAAGTGAATTAGAATTAGTAAAAAACAATCCTGGGTCTCATTCTTTGAGGGGGTAAAGCATGGATTTAGGGATAACAAGAAAAAGACCAAATATTATTAGATAATAGCTCTGGGAAACAGAAGTGGTCACATGATAAATGTAGAGTCACAGTTGATAGAACTAAAACCAGAATTAAACTTAAATTAGCAGAGGGTTCACCTAATTTGAGTAAGAATGGGATTGACGCTAGTATTAGAGTAGAACTAGGGCAAGTGGGCCTAACTGAAAGCCAGGGTTAAGGAGCTAAGTAGTATTTACCTGTTATTTGTACTGTTATCTACACTAACCATCTTAATTATTTCTGTTCCTGATTTAATTGTTTTATTTCTGTCATCTAAAAGGTGTTTATAAATAGAATTTTTCTAAACCAGTTTATAATTGATGTGCATGGGACATTTATAATTTTAACGGACTCTGGCTGAGTTCACTGTCAAAGAATAACCATCTTTTATCTGTTCAGAAAAGTTCAGATTTTTAGTACAATTATCGGATTTTCTTCAAATGTGTATAGAGAATACTTTCTTTTTTTTTTAGGACCCAAGATTTCTGCCACTGAGTCAGACAAAATTAAGTTTTATTAAAGAGTACAGTAACTGGAGAAGCCAAAAGGAACACATACCTAGGCAATATGTGTGCATTTTTAATAAAACATTGCACTTTATTTCTGAAATACTGTGCTCATTATAGAAAACATTTAACCACCAAAAAACACAAGAAAATAAAAATCACCCATGCAAAATCTCAGAGACAAGTCCTAGTACCTTGGTGGTATGATAGCATAGCACTTATGAGTTCAGACTCTACTGTCTGAGCTTGACTCACACCTCCTCTGCTTTCCAGCGGTATGATCTTGAGCAAGTTTACTTAACCACTCTCTGCCTCAGCTTTATCATCTGTAAAATGGAGACAGTAATATCTATTATGGCTCTAAGGAGTAAATGAGTTAATATATGTAAAGTACTTAAAACAATCCTGGGTGCTTAGGGCTATGTTTTTGCTATTACTGTTTTGACAAATATCCTTCTAGATAGAGAAGACAGGCAGATGAACAGACAGAAAAGGTGTATATCTAAATACACAAATACATTTTTTAAAAATGGAATCATCTTCTACTTATGTTTTTCTCATTTGTTTTTGTCACTTAAAAGTATGCCATGAATATTTACCCACGTTTTAATATTCTCCAATAGTAGGTGTTCCACACTGGTAAACCTGTGGGAGGAATTCAGACTGTCCCTTTTCCTGGCCAGATTTTTTTTTACCCCTTACCCCTCCCCTTCACCGATCACCGGCATTTCAGTCTACTACATTTATTTTAACATTTGTTCCCCCATTATTTATTTTTAATCCAT
The DNA here is from genome assembly GCA_004026745.1 of Myrmecophaga tridactyla. Classification (NCBI taxonomy): domain Eukaryota; kingdom Metazoa; phylum Chordata; class Mammalia; order Pilosa; family Myrmecophagidae; genus Myrmecophaga; species Myrmecophaga tridactyla. The sequence goes on along the minus strand of PVIY010061255.1, from coordinate 3,521 downwards.
TTGTTTCACTTGTCTGTTGATAAGGTAAACAAAAGGAACATCAGACACAAGGCTCTCACAATCACACAGTCTCACTGCGACAGCCATATCATCATACAGTTTTCTTCAAGAAATGCCACCGGAGCACAGTTCCACATTTTTAGGCAGCTCCCTCCAACCTCTCCATTACACCTTGATTAAACAGGTGATATCTATTCAATGCATAAGAATAACCTCCAGGATAACCCCTCGACTCTCTTTGGAATTTCTCAGCCATCGACACCTCATTTTGTCTCATTTCGCTCTTCCCCCTTTTTGGTCGAGAAGATTTTCTCAATCCCTTGATGATGAGTTCCAGCTCATTCTAGGATTTCGTCCCATGTTGCCAGGAAGGTGCGCACCCCTGGGAGTCATGTCCCACGTAGAGAGGGAAAGGGCCGTGAGTTTGCTTGCGGTGTGGGCAGAGAGAGAAAGGTCGCATCTGAGCAACAGAAGAGGTTCTCTTGGGGGTGACTCTTAGGCCTAATTTTAAGTAGGCTTAGCCTATCCTTTGCGGGATTAAGTTTCATATGAACAAACCCCAAGATTGGAGTCTCGGCCTATTGCTTTGGCTGTTCCCACTGCCTGTGAGACTATCAAGAATTCTCCACTTGGGGAAGTTGAATTTTCCCCCTTTCTCACCATTCCCCTTAGGGGACTCTGCAAATATTTCCCTATTCATTGTTCAAATCACTCTGGGATTTATCAGGGCATCACTCTGGACAAACCTACAAAATCTCATGCCCTACGCAAGGTTCCAAGTACAATGGTGTTCGATTAAACTGTCCATATAAGTTATATTAGGAAATGTACTATTCAAAATATAAATTTTGTACCAAATGAACATTTTTTTTGCTTGTCTCACACATAGAGCATACTTTCTTGAATATACAATTAAAATTTTGTCTAAACATTTTATCATCTAAATTTTCTTTTAATTAGCATGTTTGGAAGTTTTCTGATTTACCTACTAGCAAATATTTATTAAGTCTAAAGTGTGTCACTTGCTTTAGTAGTCACCATGGCAAGGATTAACTTTACAAATATTAAATATACAGTTGCTGTTCTAAGACACTTGAAGATTAGAGACAGAGAGAGACCCATGATTATTAAAATACACCGTGATAATATGCTTTAAGTGACATATCCTTTGGAAGTACAGGATGGGAAGAAAACTGATGCAGACTGAGTCTAGGTTGGGAAGTTCACGGAAGGCATCTTTAAACTCCAAACCAAACTGAGATCTAAAAGAGTAGTATCAGTTAATGAGGTTAGAAAACTGGTTGAGCATTCCAGTAGAAATTCAAAGATCTGGATTGAGAATGTTCATGGTGTCTCTAAGTACAGCTGGTTCAAATTATAGCTGTTATGTCGGGATCAATGTGGCAGAGATAAGGCTGCAGTTAGACAAGAACCTGGCTTTGTGTCCTGCAAAGGAATTTGACTTTTATTCTGACGATTGTGGGGGACATGCAAGTAATTTGAATGGGAGAATGATATAATCAGTCAAGTAGAAAACATATTGGTAGGCTCATGTACATGTACACTTGTGCATGCATACACATTCTTCTTTCTCTCTTGCTGAAAAATTAAAGAAATCAGGGATGTTTAAATTCACTAGAAATTCTGATTTTATTCATAGGAGGTGTATTTTTGAGGGTAGAATGGTGTTTATTTAGGCACTGGGGAGAATGTAATCATGGAAATTCTTATAAAATCCTTAAAATGAAACTTTTTAAGCTTTCATAAAAGTAGTACAATAAGCCAGATGTACCTTTTTTTTGTCATTTGTTTCAGCTTTTTTCCTTTTAAAGCAAATCACAGGCTTTGTAACAGAGAAGACTATTTTTATACATAATCACAATAACATTATCACTCCTAATAAGTTAATAATTCCTCAGTGTCATGTTAGTATATGGAATGGTCCCAGGTGGTTTTTTGTTTATTTTTAGCTCTTCTTTGCTGTTTGTTATCATAGAGCAGTTCCCAGTCAGACTGAATTTATTGTAAACTACATGGCTGAGTAGAATTTATGAAAAGTGCCAGATGATATGTGATCACATACATAGTGAGTTCACCTAAATTTTGTGGTGCTTGTTTTTCCTTAGGATATACACTGGATAAATATTAATGAAATTTTATTAGAAATTAGTGTCAGTTTAATTGTTAATGTAGCATCTTTGCAAATCAAGGGTTGGAGGAAAGCTAGGTTGCCAGTAGTGGTATTGTTATATCCACTCTACTCATACATTATCATCGTTGATTCCATCCTTCCAACAGACTCTTAACTGACTTTCTTCAGTTTGGTACCTTCTCCCTTTTTACCAGATGATTCCAAGATTTAAGTGGGAATGAAAAATAAAAAATAGTCCTCCTAAAACAAAGACTTAGGAGTTAATAATTAAAATTATATGTATGTTCTAAAATTAAAAATAGTGTTTATATGAAGTTTTTCTGTAAGTTGCACTTTTCCATTTGGTAATTTTAACATGTTCGATAGATATGAAGAAGCTGAAAAAGACTGCACAGAAGCGATTTTATTAGATGGATCATATTCTAAAGCATTTGCCAGAAGAGGAACTGCAAGAACATTTTTGGGAAAGCTGAATGAAGCCAAACAAGGTAAGAATATTTGTATAATTAATAAGTGGCACTCATCCTGATGAGACTCCCAAGTCATAGAAGCTATAGCTTTACCATGGCTCAAGGGTAAGAACTTAGGGAATTACATTTTCTTTCTATTCAGATCTTGAGTAGATTTATGCATTTGGAGGAGTACATCCTCCATAATGGATCTGATTATCCTTTACTTTAATAGAACACAGTACAATCTGGCTAATTGCCATTCAAATTAATGAAAAATTTTGAGTTATAGGTAAGAAGGGGGGAAAAGTAAGTAAGAGAACAACCAAAAAAAAAAAAAATAGGAATGGAATTAGCATTTAGGGGATTGAGGATAAAGTAAGATGGTAGTGATGCCCCTTTTTGTTCTTTGTTTGTGTTTTTTTTTTTTTTTGATTTTTTAAAATATTTTTATTGATAAACAACGTATGACACAAACATTCTTAAACATACAAACATTCCATACATGGTGTATAATCACCGTGATCAATTTTTAGAACATTAGCATCACTCCAAAAATAAAAAGAAAAACCTCATATATACCATACCCCTTAACCCTTCCTCTCATTGACCACTAGGATTTCCATCTACCCAATATATCTTAACATTTGTTCCCTCTATTTTTTTTTCTGTACCCCTTACCACTCCCTTTATTGATCACTAGTGTTTCAATCTACTCAACTTGTTTTATTTGTTTGTGTTTTTAACTGAGAAATCTTCACGCACATACATTCTATACCTGATGTGCAATCGATGGCTCACAATATTGTCATATAATTGTGTATTCATTGCCATGATCATTTTTTAGAACATTTGCATCACTCCAGAGAAAGAAATAAAAAGAAAAAAGAAAAAACTCATACATACCATGCACCTTACCT
>PVIY010061254.1:0-11315 GCA_004026745.1 Myrmecophaga tridactyla | reverse complement strand
ATGTCCAGAGCTTACCGGACCGCCGGGCCCAGAGGGGTATTGCAGAGACCTCCGATGAGTAGCCTTCTGCCTTGTCGTTCTAGCAGGAATGCGTTTAATTTGCTTTTCAGTCTGAACTGCTGTTGGATTTGCTCTCGCCCCGCTGAGCATTTGCTGGTCTCGCGTTCGCGACTCCATTCAGGCTCCTGCTGAAAAGGCTGAGCCTTTAGAAAAGCCACTTTTTGTGCCTCTGTGGGAGACCTACATTTTGAGCTTTGTGATGCAAAGTTCTCCTGATGGGCTCCTTCCTTCAGCTCCAGGTAAACGGGAACCCTTGGATTCAGGGACAAAACACTCAATATTCTGGTCTAGCTCGGTCCGTGGTCCTAAGCCAGTCCCTCAAACAATCTGTGCCTCAGTTTCCCAATTTGAGAAATGGGGGTTCCGACACTCCTTTACGCGCCTGCTGCTGCTTCCTTTTACACTTTGATTCCTGCTTTTTCAACATCCGCCTCCTCAGCCGCCTACCCGGTTTGCCTTCTTCTTTTGTTTTTCAGCCAGTTTGGGTTTTCTTTCTCCTTTACGGGAACTTCTCCCCTTAGCTCCGCCTCTAAATAGAACAGACGGGCTTTCGGATCGACGGCCAACTGGTGTGCAGGAGCTCAGCCTGCAAACTTCCTCCAGTCACAGCAGTGGAACCAGGAAAGGAGGGCCCAGGAATGAGCTCGCTCCGTGTGCCACCCCGGCTTCTCAAATCTAACCCGGGCAGGATGTCACTTGGGCATGTCCTCCAAACGCAGGCTCCCACGCAGCCGATCTGGCAACGAACAGAAGCTTCTCTTTCTCACGAGCTCCGTTCCAGCTGCTGCTGCTGGCTCCACGGTCACTTTTATTTTTCTTTCTTTTCAAATATTTATTTTTATTGATATATATGATATAGTCACATACCGCACAATATACAAAGTGTGCAATCAATATCATATAGCTCTGCATCCATCACCGCAATTGACATTTTTTTCTTTTTTTGAGAAAAAATAAAATATATGCAGAAAAGCAATACATTTGCATTAGCCGTAGAACAGATTTCAGAGTTTGGTATGGGTGACAATTCCACAATTTTAGGTTTGAATTTCTAGCTGCTCTACGGTACTGGAGGCTAAAAGAAATTTCCATATAATGATTCAGCACTCATACTCATTTGTTAAACCCTACCTTCTCTGTATAACTCCACCATCCCCTTTGATTTTTCTCCTACTCTTTAGGGGTATTTGGGCTATGTCCATTCTAGCTTTTTCATGTTGGAAGGGGCTGTGGATCATATGGGGTAGGGGGATGGAACTTCTGATGTTGTGGAGAGGCTGTGCCCTCTAGGTTTCAGGATTTATCTGGACCAGGGACCCATCTGGAGGTTGTAAGTTTCTGGCAAGTTATTCTAGTGCCTGGAACCCTTGTGAAATCTTGTAAATTGCCCTAGGTGTTCTTTAGGATTGGTTGGAAGGCTCCTGGTTGGGGGTTGGCAGGCTATGATAAGTAGCAATGTCCAGCTGTAGCTTGCATAAGAGTGACCTCCAGAGTAGCCTCTTGACTCTATCTGAACTCTTTCTGCCACTGATACCTGATTTGTTGCACTTCTTTTCCTCCTTTTGGTCAGGATGGAATTGTTGATCCCACGGTGCCAGGTCTGGGTTCATCCCTGGGAGTCCTCTTCCACGTCGCCAGGGAGACTTTCACCCCTGGATGTCATGTCCCACGTAGGGGGGAGGGCAATGATTCCACTTACAGAGTTGGGCTTAGGGAGACTGAGGCCACATCTGAGCAACAACAGAGGTTCCCAGAAGGAACTCTTAGACATGCCTACAGGGAGGCTAAGCTTCTCTGCTACCTACATGAGCTTGACAAGAGTAAGCCTCATGATCAAGGACATGGCCCATTGATTCAGGGGTCCCTAATGTTTGTTCCTAAAGTTTGTCAGGGATTTCTCTGGTGGTAAAGTTTAATAGTTCCATATTTTCCCCCCATCCCTCAAGGGACTTTGCCAATACTTCTTGATTATCTGCTTAACATACTCTGGGATGTATCCAGGCATTACTTTAAGCTATACAGGATTAAGTCCCTCCTTTTTATTCTAGGCTCCCTGTGTTTATGTTTGGATTGTTTAGATAATCTTTCCAGACAGGTTGAGTTAGATTACGTGCTACAGAAAATTTAGGTTCTGGACAAAATAAACCTTTCTTCCTTTGGTCTCAAAGAGTAGGTGAAGTTCTAAAATACAGAGAATGTCGTCCTTACTCCGGTATTCTGAATTACCTCAGTCCCGACCTGATCACCTCCATTCCTATTTCTAAAAACCAGGTTGTACATATATAAAACAACATTCCAAAATCCAGAAATATCTACATCCCTTCGTTTGCCAATCTACTTCTCAGTCAGTGCATCCCTCAGCCACCTGCGCTCAAAGTCCACCGTCCATCCACACTCTCAATTTTAGATAATTTCCTTGTTCCCAAAGGAAAGAGAACCAATAAACACACCCTCACCAAATAGAAAATCCAAACCTCCCTTTAACTCTTGTCCCCCCCTCCATTATTTATCCCTGGTGTTGCTGTGTAATGCTGATGGTTTCCTGTTAGACACAACCCGTAGAAGGCAACAGCAGTTTTCCCCTATACCCCAGGGCCACTTTTTTATTTTAATATTTTTACTGAGAAACCTTCATACACGTATATTCCAGACATGGTATACAATCAATGCTTCACAATATCATCACACAGTTGTGTATTTATCACCATGATCATTTCTTAGAACATTTGCATCACTCCAGTAAAAGAAATGAAAAGAAAAAGGAACAAAACCTCATACATCCCTTTGCCCTTCCCCCTCCCTCTCATTGACCACTAGTATTTCTATCTACCCAATGTTTTCTAACCTTTGTCCCCCTATTATTTACTTATATTTTTATCCATTTTTTTTTTACTCATTAGACAGAGGTTTTCACAATCACAAGTCATACTGTAAAAGCTGTATCATTATACAATCATCTTCAAGAATCAAGTCTACTGGAACACAGCTCTATAGTTTCAGGTACTTCCCTCCAGCTTCTCCATTACATCATCAACTAAAAAGGGATATCTATATAATACGTAAGAATAATCTCCAGGACAACCTCTTGACTCTGTTTGGAATCTCTCAGCCACTAACACTTTGTCTCATTTTTCTCTTTCCCCTTTTGGACAAGAAGGCTTTCTCAACCCCTTGATGCTGGGTCCCAGCTCATCCCAGGATTTCTGTCTCATGTTTCCAGGCAGGTTTACACCCCTGGGAGTCATGTCCCATGTAGAGGGGAGGGCAGTGACTTCACCTGCCGATTTGGCTTAGAGAGAGGCCACATCTGAGCAACAAAAGAGGTTCTCTGGGGGGTGACTCTCAGGCCTAATTTTAAGTAGGCTTAGCCTATCCTTTGCAGGGATAAGTGTCATAGGGGCAAACCCCAAGATCGAGGGCTCAGCCTGTTGATTTGGCTGTCTCCACTGCTTGTGAGAACACCAGAAATTCTCCAAATACGGAAGTTGACTATTTCCTCCTTTCTCACCATTCCACCAAGGGGAGTTCACAAACACTTCTTTATTTGCTGCCCAGATGACTCTGGAGTTTATCAGGGTATCAAACTAACCTGGACAAACCAACAAGATCTCACACCCTAGTCAAGATTCCGTGTACTTATGATGTCCAACCCAACTGACCATACAAATTAAATTAGGAAGTGTGCTACCCAAAATACAAATTCTGCACCCAATAAACATCTCTCCCTTTGATCTCACACAGAAGTTGAAGTTGTGAAATATAGTTGATACCATCGTTTACCCTGTGTTCTGATTTACCTTAATCTTATCCAGATCAGCTTCACTTATATTTCGACTCAAAATCTGATCCAGGACCACTTTTTAATGGGCTTGGATTTGGAGCCAAACGGATTCGTCAGGGCACCGGGCAAAGGTTGAGGGAATACCCCATGTCCCCAAGCCCCTGCAGCCCTGGGGTGGGGTCCGCATTGCAGGTGCCAGCTGGGGACTTTGGGTTAAGCAGGTGTCAGGAAAACGTGCGTCCAGGACCTGCTTTTGAACACGTGTGAGCAGACTTCAAACAGGATTCACATCCTCAAGGCATCTTCTTGCATTGCCGAGAAGGATGCTTACCTCCAGACCTCACCATGCAGCCTCAGCTGGGGCCTCAGAGATTCCCGCCACCCAACCCCAGTCCTTCCCAACAGCCTCCTGGGGGCTCAGGCGCCACCTGCAACTAAGAAATGCTCAACTGGTAATCAGACATGGTCCTACAGTGCAAAACAAAGGGAAAGGGCTTACCCCCGGGGGCTGGCGCTTTCCTCCTTCAGCCTGCTCTCCTTGCGTCTCTGCACTGAGCTCCCATGAAGCTGTCTTCCTCGTCACAGCACGATGAACTGATTGCAGGGGAATGCTGTCAGAAGTTCCTTCTCCTTCCTGCTCCCCCTCCCCCTCGTGCTTCCTCATTCGGAAGGCATTGGGTCACCAGCGAGCTTACCAGCTCCCAGCACAGTCCCACCCACTGGACCAGCCCGAGGGGGAAGCACAGACTCCCCTTTGCACACCTGAGCACACGCATGTACACATGCCTTGAAGCCCATTTCAGGTGAATTTTTGACATGCTGGGAACTTGCCTCGGTGCAGAAATATTCGTGCTCGCTAAGTCCAACGCCGCGAAGCATGGAGGCTGTGCACGCCGAGCACGGGGGCGCGTTGGCTCGTCTCGGGTACATGCCTTGCCCAAGTCCAGTTTCGTCCGACTCCTCAGACATTTTCCAAGCTCCCCCCAGACTTGTCGTCCACTGGAGGGGCAGGGCTGAGCAGAAAAGCCCTGGAGGGGTCCCACACCTGGGGACAGGTGAGGGCGGCCTTCCAAAAAGAGGCAGCGTTGTGCCCCAAGCTCGGCGGAGGCTGTGCTGACCCGCGTGCGGGAGGAGGGGAAGGGGCTAGTGCTCATGGGTGTGCAGGCATCGCTCTGAGAAAGGTGGCCCGGCTCAGAGCTGGAGAAGTTCGGCATGGCCGGCTCTGGACTGTTGCACAAGCTCAGTGACTGTGAACATGGGGCTACCGGTTTGTGCAAGCAGCTAACGTGGGATGCTACATGAACGAGCGTGGAGGGGGGTGGGGAAGCCGAGGGGCTGAAGGGGCCCGTTTGGGACAAAGCCACTGAGGGCAGCGAGCTCAGGGCGGAGCTGGATGCCAGGTGAGGTGGCCATGCTTGCATTCCCTGAGCTTCGGGGCTTAGAAGGTGCCGGACATTCAGAATCAGGAGGGGTGCACAGGGGGCCGGTGGGGAGAGGAGACGCCACGTTTGGTCATTGGAAATGGGGGCCAGAGTCGAGGCAGGGGGTTGGGAAAACCAGCACTGCCACTGCACCCTGAGTTTAGGGACTTCCCACATGAGGACGCCATTGAATCTGTGCAGCGTCAGAAATCCAGGGACACCCCTGTAATAAAGGGTTCAGGAGAGCTGCACGCTTCAGAGAAAGGTCTGCCCTGAAGGTCACCTCTGAGTCCTGGAATCTCCTGCCTTGGGGACTCCCAACAGTCTCTCCTGGCCACGGGCTGCAGGGTGGGGTTCCTGGGCCCCAATAGGGGCTGGAGATGAGGGTCAGCTGTGCGGCGGGCAGCCACGACACATGGCATGGCTGGGAGAACAAAACTCTGTCCGCCTGACCCCACTGGGAGAGGAGAGTGACACTCACGCCTGGTCACTCCCAGAACTGTCCACCACGTCAGGTGTCTCTTTTTACTGCAATAAATCATAACCATGAGAATATCAGCTTTTCTGAATTCTGAGTCTTTTTAGCCAAACTGGGGGTGGTCCTGGGACCCCCACACAGCACCTATTGACGTTACCCCAGGCCGCCGTGTCCAGAGAAAGGTCCCACAGGGCTTGCTTGATCACTGACCTTTGCAGAGCACGGCCTTGAGACACTTCCTGGGGCCCCTCGTTTCTATCTTCTGTTCAGTTGCCTTTTCCCTGGGCGTTGTCACATCTTCTCGGAGCCCCCGGCAGGGTATGCACAAGGCGAAAGGAAAGTCAAACAGACCGCTCTGCCCGGGAAGAGAAGGGAGTCCTGGCACGGGGAGAGGAGCTACGCTGTCCATGACGGTCAGCCACTGGCCATGGGACCCTGTAACTTTCAGAAATCACCCTCTGTCTTCTCTTTCCTACTTCCCGTATTTGGAACTTGGCCTTTTTTTCAGTGAAAACAACACATTTTCAGCCTTTGTGATAGGTCACAATTCTGAGAACTTAAAATGTGGATGTAGCTGGAGACACCTCTGTCTTCCAGGAAACCGTGATTGGGGAAAGGTCAACTCTTGCCCACAGCTCCAGCTTTCTTCCCGATTGACATTCCGGCTGGGGGGCTTGGGGGTGGAATGCCACCTGGGCAGGGCTCAGGGGTCCATCCCCGTGGCCGGTATGGCCGCATGACTGATGTTTGCTGGCAAGTACACAGGGAAGCAGAGTCTCGGAGATTCCTGGCTGGGCTGCCCGCCTCAGAGCCTCCTCTCCCAGGTTTGGAAAAGACTCAGGAAGAGACCCCATACCTCCTAAATAATCTGCTCCCCTAGAAAAGAATGGCAATGGTCTCCTAAAACAGACTGCTTAAAGCTTCTGTCCATGCATCCTTGGAGGACGAATTTCTCATTCAAGTATCAGGACCACAGATTGATAAGCATTTTCTCTACCCTCTGGGCGCCTGGTCCCAGGTGAGAAACATGCATTTCAGAGGGCAGTTGGGAAGGGAAATCACTTGCATTGGTTAAGGAATCCCTGAGCCAAAGCCAGGGCCAGAGAGGCCCCAGCTGCCTTAAATAAGCTGGCACCCAAGGTGACGGGTTGCAGGCACAGCTCGATCAAGGAGCTGCCTCTTTATTGCTTTGGAACTCCCTAGCCCCGACCTTCTCTGGGCACCCTCAGGCTGACTCCTTCTGGAGGTGAGAAAGTTTCCAGCAACCCTCGAGATTGCAGGTTCCCTTGGGTAGAGAAGGGCAGAGAGGTGATGTATTAGGTTTCTGGGGCTACAGAAACAAAATAGCCCAAACTGGGTAGCTTCAAACAGAAATCTGCCTGAAGGTGTGGGCAGGGCCGTGTGTTTCCTCTGAAATCTGCAGGGGAGAATCCTTTCTCGCCTCTTGCAGTTTCTGGAGTTTTCTGGGCATCCTTGACTTATGGCCGAAGCCTTTCAAACTCTGCCTCTATTTTCACATCCTCTTCTCCTTATGCCTGCGTCTGGTTCCTAATTCCCCTCTTTTCATCAGGACTCCAGTTATTGTAAATGGAAACCCGTCTTCATCCTGTCTGGACTCCTTCTGACTAATCCCATCCTATTTCCAAACAGGGTTTCATTCACGGGACTGGGGGTCAGGCCTCGAATGTGTCCTTTCTGGGGGAGCACAGTCCAGCCCATGACAGGAGGTGTCTCCTATGACTGTGGCTTAGCAGGGGAGGGCATGGAGTCGGCGCCACTGGTTTACAGTAGCAAGCAGGGTGGTCTCCCCCTCTCAGTCCACCTCCCAGACTAACCGCAGAGAGCCAGAAAGCAGGCATGTATGAGGGTCAGGTAGGATGCAAAATATGGGGGTAAACGGAAGGATCCCCGAAACTTGATTGTGCATTGGGTTCCTGAGGGATCGTGTGTGCAGATTTGGGCTCAGTAGGCCTGAATTCTGGGTCTTGACAAGCCCCCAGCTGACACCAACGGAGCAGCTGCTGGGACCAGACTCATGCTGCAGAAGCTGTCGGTGAGGGGCTTCTCTCAAGGTCCAGTGAGAAAGAAGCCACAGATGTCCAGGACAGCGCTGGGGGTGGGTGGGAATAAGAGGAGGGATGTGACAGGAGCTGCCAGAGCTGCCAAGGAGAGTTGTTTTGGGGACTTCCTTTCTCGGTGCACTTAAGGGATGAGACAGAAGAACGAAGAGGGCCCAGGATCCAGGCTGGGTGTGAATGGGGCGTCATGAGTCCAGAGAGGCTGTGGGTTGCAAGGTGTATTAGGTATTAGCCCTGCGTGTGCAGAGTTTAGGCTGAGGGGATGGTCAGTGGAGCCTGTGCTCTGGGGACCGTGCAAAGAGGAGAATAGCAAGACTGCACCGCTAAGGGAGTTGAATGGAGAAAAGCACGGCAGAGGCTGGGAATGGGATACTCAGCGCAGAGGGAGAAAAGACAGAGAGGATGAAGAGCCTCTTGGAATGCAGGGGAAAAAAGCAAATCCAAGTGTGTGTGGAAAACAAGTGTCCACTCAAAATTGTGTGTACAAAGAGGGCCACCTCAGCTTTATTTGCAACGGCCAAAAGAGGGACAAAAACCAAATGCCTATCCACTGATGAACAGGGCTCTACTTTGCCAGCTGATGGAATGCAACATACCATAAACGGAATGGCTTTTTGAAAAGGGGAATGTATTAAGTTGCACATTTACAGTTCTAAGGCCGTGAAAAGTGTCCAAATTAAAGCAAGGCTATAGAAATGTCCAATCCAAGGCATCCAGGGTAAGCTATCTTGGTTCAAGAAAGCCGATGGCATTCAGGGTTGCTCTATCAAGTGGAAAGGCACATGGCAAACATGGTGATGTCTGCTAGCTTCCTCTCCAGGCTTCTCGTTTCATGAAGTTTCCCCGGGGGCGTTTTCCTTCTTCATCTCCAAAGGTCTGGCTGCGTGGGCTCTGTGCCTAACGGCTCTTTTGCTCTCCAAAAAATGCTTCCTCTTTTAAAGGAGTCCAATAAACTAATTGAGACCCACCTGGAATGGATGCAGTCACATCTCCCTCTAATCAAGGTAAATCTCTACAATTGTGTGACCACATCTCCGTGGAGATCATCTAATCGAGTCCCCAACCTAAAGCGCTGAATAGGGATTCAAAGAAACGGCTGCCTCCACAAGATTGGATCAGGATTAAACCATGGCTTTTCCAGACACATAATCCTTTCAAACCAGCACAAATGGATGCATGCAAAGTGGCCCATCCTTACTGGGGAATATTACTCACCATGAAAAAGGATGAAGTTCTGAGTCATTCCACAACATGGATGGACCTGAAAAATACGCTCAGCGAAAGTAACCGGAGGCGGAGAGAACAGATACTGCATGAGTCCACTTATCTGGGCACAGGAAGTGGCGGCTAACTCATACGGGTTCCTTTCTGAAGAAATGTCCTAAAGCTGGCTTTGAGATCGTTGCACAACTCCACGAACATAAACGGAACCATTGAATTAGGCGTGTGGGTGGGTGAATGGTGCAGAATGAGAATTATATTGCAATCCAATTTTTACCAAAAAAACAAACAATAAACAAATAAAGCAAAAACTCTGAGTATGCAGCTCCCAGGTCGTGAGGCTGCTGAAGGCGGGGGGAGGCACTGACCTGTGCAGTGTAGATCTCCAGGTTACACACCTGTGCACACCTGTGCACACACAGACCAGTGGAGAAGGGCGGGGAGCCCAGAGCAGGGAGTGGGGGTGTGTGTGACTGAAGGTTGTGCTGGGGGGCAGTGGCAGGTGATTAGTGACAGCAAAGTCAAGACACGCCATTGCTGGCCATCTAGAGTCCGTCCTGGTCGCCATGGGTTTGAGTCTCAGCTGCACACTTCAGGCTCTGTGTTCGGATGAGTGATGGACAGCCTTGGCCGTTCCTTTCTCAGTAAAACCGGGACGGAGGCCGCCGGTCTTACCTCAAATGCGTGGTTTGGGTCAGATCAATCATTTCAGCCCAGTTTCTGGGGAGCTGTTTCGAGAGACGGCTGCTTGAGTTTGTACCTGGAAACACCCCCGTCCAGCAGGGCAGGTTTGTGTACAGCACAGATCGCGGGGTTCACCTCCACACCGTGGGGTCAGCCTGTCTGGGTTCCCTGGACATCTTCGGGCCACCTCTGTCCATCCCCGTGGGAGGCGACTCCCCTGGCCTGTGCGGCTAAACTTCTTGACCGCCTCATGCCACCCAAATATGAGCACCGACTCAGTGCCTTAAAAATGGAATTTGGGTGGATGCTGGATGCGAAGAGATAATGCGTGATTACATGTCAACACTAACATCATTCTGAAGCTGTCAAACTTTTCTTTTTCTTTCCATTGTGTAAATGATCCCACAGAAGGCCATTGGGAACCCTCCCCGTTCACATTTGTTTTGACAACCCTCCATCCTCTCCTATGATTAGGATTCAGAGAGGAAGAGCTCCCAGGCGGAAGGGTCCAGACACTTCTTGGAGCCAGCCCGATCCAGCCTGCTCACTTAGGCAAGTGTCTCCTTTGCCAAATTCCTTCCAAGGGGCTTGACCGTCCTGTGGCTGACTGGTTTCGTTCATTTTTCAGTGTAAGTCTCTTCCCTGGTCTGGAAGCCGAGGAGGAGGCAGATGCCCACTCCCAGGAGACGTGACTACTCTCCATCTACGTGCCTTGACCAGAACTGGTCAATTTCCACACTCTCCAAAGCGCTGGGGCCCCTGAGACCCCTCCCCACATAGGAAGGAAAACCGGGGATCCCCCTCCTCAGTGACCCAGTTCTGCATTCTATGTTCCTGGAAGGGAAAAAAGAGGCATCATCCCCGGAATCCACGTGCCCGAAAATGCAATGTTTAAAAACCTTGGGGCGGGGTTTGGGGAGTTTGGGGGCGCAGCGGGGATGCCAAAGGTGAAGGGGCTCCCCCGGTGCAGGCCAACGCTCCCCCAGGCCCAACGGTTGCACAATTTGAGCCCCTGCTTCTCCCTGACGGAGCCCACAGGGTCGCGTGGGCCGGGGGCTGGGGGCAGAAGTGAAGGGGATTTCGTGTGCGTAAAAGGTTAAGCCGGTGCGTAAACGCGCGCGCGGCGCCCAAAGAGGAAGCGGCACCGCGCGAGCTGCTCTCTCGGACGGCCTCCAGGGCCTGGGTGTTTCGGGGTGACGCTGAGCCGAGCCCAGCCGCCCACAGATTTGGCAGCTCATTTGGGACTTCCCGGCTCGCTCTCCATCAGGGCGTCGTGCCGTCGTCCAGCGCCCCTGGGGGGGGGGGGTGGGGCTGGAGAGGGATGCGGAATCTCCGTCCCAGAGGACTTTCTTTGCGTGTCTGCGACCCACGGAGGCAGCGCGCTGGGCTGCCTGGTGCTGGAAGAAGCCTGAAGCTGCCAGGGACCCTGGACCCCCCAACCCTCCAGGGCCCGCCCGACCTTTCCACCCGCGCACAGCTCACACTCCAGAGTTCTCGCAGCCCCGCGTGGGGCCTGCCCACCTCCCCGCCCCGCCGAGGCTGTGCCTGGAGAGCCCTGCAGCCGCATCACCACAGGAACGCATCACCCCAGC
>PVIY010061253.1:0-11300 GCA_004026745.1 Myrmecophaga tridactyla | reverse complement strand
CACGGTGGCCCTCTTTGCGCTCAGCGGGGCTGTCGTGGTGGCCGGGAGCCTGCTGACCCCACCCCCCCGGGGCACCCAGGTGAGCCCCCCGCCCTGCCCCGGCACCCTCCCGCCCGGCTGGGGTCCTCCTTCCCTGGCCCCGTTTCGGCCCCTGCTTCCCCACGCCAGGCCTCCAGCCCCGGAGCCCGGCCCCTCTTGACGTCACCCGCCCCTCTTCCCTTGGCTGACCTCCGACCCTGCCGACCCCCGTCCCTGCAGCTCGAGAATCTCACCTGGTGGACCCTGTCTCAGGACGTGTCCTTGGGCAGCAAAGCAGGTGAGCAGGGCCCCAGGGGCCCCTGCGTGGGGAGGTCCGGACACCGGCCAGGGCCCCTCACCTGTCCACACCCCCCTCACCCACTGCAGGTGTGGCCCGGACACCCCAGGGCCACAGGTCCTGGGCCCGCGCCTGCGGCGTCAACGCCATCCTGCTCGTGTGCGTGAACGTCTTCTGCTACGCCTACTTCGCCTGAGGCCGCGGGGGGCCCCGGGGCAGGGGGCGGCCAAGGTCAGTGCCCAGGGACCCGCCGGGCCCGCAGCGCAGAGGCTGGGAAAGAACTTGATATTTCAAAGCCGTTGTAGATAGAAAAAAATTAAACTCCTAATGGGCGGCCGACCCTCGTTTCACTGGCTTTATTGTGAACGCACCGGCCCGGCTCAGGGCAGCTGAGGCTCGTGGCGCTCAGGGTGTCGGGGTCCGGGGCAGCCCCGGGCTGAGCTGGGCTGGGTGGACGGGACCTCACGGCCCACAGCCGGGGCCTCTCGGGTCGGCATCCTGAGCCCGCGCCCTCTGCCCGCTCCCCAGCTGCTGGGGGGCCCTCGCCCTCCGACCCTGCCCCTGACCAAGACCAGGCAGAGCCCTTGTTCGACCCTCTCACTTTCCCCAGCCCTCAAGGCTACGGTTTCCCCTCCCACTGCCCCCGTCTACTCCAGCTGTGCCCCCACCTGGGACGCCAGCCCCTCTGGGCCTCCGAAGGCCAGCCCTGGCCCCAGCGTCCGCCCCGGGTTCAAGCCCCCCTGCCCCCCATCCCGGCTCCTGCTCCTGCGCTCTGCAGAACCGGGCTGTGAACAGACAGGAAGGTCCATGGCGCCCCTCCCCGGGGCTGGGCGCAGCACCTGCCCCTCAGGACTTGTCTGTCTGTCTGTCCTGTTGGCAGGCAGAATCGTGTGAGGCTGGGGGCTTCTGTGGGTGATGCGGGGCAAAGAGGGTGGGCGGTTGCCCCCATTCCTGGGGGTTTCAGCGACCTCCTCCAAGAGTCTGTCAAGATGGCGGGTGCTGAGGCCCCCCCGGGAAGGAGAGCCCAAAGCAGCGCACAGCCGGGTTGAGATCAACAAGTCTGTAGCCCCCCACCTGGGCCTTTGGAGGAGCAGGCAGTTGGCAGCCCCAGGTGAACCTCAGCCCCCACCCAAAGCCCTGGGCTGTCCTTGGATTGCGCCCCGCCAGGCAGAAACGGGAGTCCACCCTCCCTGGGGAGGGGGCAATTGACGGGTGGAGGGGGCGGAGCCTCTGCGGACCCCACCCCTTGACCACCTATGGGGAGAAGGTGGGGCCCGGGGAGGCTTCCCCTGGTTCCCCAGTGCGTTTGGGGTGTACGCTGGTGGGGCGGCAGGTGGGGGTACATTAGGAGCGCCCCCCATTTTGTCCGAGCCCTCAGGCTCCGCGGCGGGCGGGGCGGCAGGTGGGGGGACATTAGGAGCGCCCCCCATTTTGTCCGAGCCCTCAGGCTCCGCGGCGGGCGGGGCGGCGCTCACAGGTGCACGGGCTGCACGTAGCTGCGCGGGAAGAAGCCCACGCGCCCCCCGAGCCGGCCGCGCCACCAGTGGGGGTCCAGGCGCTCCAGCACCTCGATGACATCCCCGCGGCGGAAGCTCATCTGCGAGGGGTCCTGGGCGCAGAAGTCGAACTGGGCCTGGGCGAAGCAGGCCTGGGGCGGCTGTGAGGGGAGAGAGTGCAATTAGCCGGGCCCCTGCAGCCCCCCTGCGACCCGCGCTCCCCCGGGGCTCCACGGAGACAAGTGTGCACCGGCGGGAGGGGGCTGCAGGCGGACTCGGGGTTGAACTTCCATCTTGTCTGCACCCCCTCGGGTAGCCATGCTCCCCCAGGCTGCCCTCCCCCAGCGCAGCTTTGTGACAGACTCTGCATCTACATAGAACACCACCTTCCTGGCCCTGAGCTGGCCTCACAGGGCTGGAGGCCAGCAGACCTGAGGTCGGTCCTTAGGGCAGGACTGTGGGCAGGCCCCTGCCCCTCTTGGGGTCTCGATCCTCTGCTGGGCCACAGTGAGTGCTTTTAGACTGGGGGATGTTGAGCCCCAAGAAGGGATCTTGCAAAGTGTAGAGTGCTGTACAGCCTGGGTCAGGCTTCCAGGGAAAGGACTGTTTCTCGGAGCGGCTCTGGACTCTCAGGCCTGGGCTCAGTCCCTGCCCTTTGAGGACCTCAGTTTCCCCATCTGCCCGCGCCCCCCAGGAGCCTCTGGAATTGTATCTGAGATGGGTGATAGGGTGGGCGGGAGGCTGTAATGAGCACTTCTCTGCCCAGGAAGGAGGAGGCGTCTTGGGTCCCAGGGAGTGGAGCCAGCTCTGGAGTCACCCCACAGGCCCGAGAGACGGGGGTAGGGGGAGCGTCAGTCAGCCCCCCTCGTCCTGGCTCCCTTGCACGCTCCAGGCCAGGGTGGACCCAGCAGGGAGGGGGAAGGCGGGGAGGGGGTGGTCCCGGGGACGGAGGCCAGAAGATGAGCTCGCGGGGACCTCTGATGCCGCCTCCCCGCAGGACAGGCTGCTCTGTGTGCAGCCTGCAGGGCCCACGTGGCGCTGGAGCGTCCCAGGGGCTCTTAACCCTGCTGGGTACTGTCATCCCCCTAATGAGAAGAAGCCCTGGTCCCTGGGGCCCATGGATGAAAGGGCTGGGCAAATGGATAGGACTGCAAGGCCAGGGGGAAGGCGGACCCCCACCCCAGCCCACACACACACACCCTGGGCCCAGTCACATGATGCTCGAGCCTCAGTTTCCCACTCTGTGCAGTGGGGATGATGAGACTCCTGGAGCACCGGAGCCAACTCAGGCCATGGTGCTCGGTGGGTTCAGCAGGGGCCGCGCCCTTCCTTCGACAAGCATTTATCGAGCGCCCGCTGGGTGCCACACACCACGCTAGAAGCCAAGGGCACGCCAGGCCCAGTGTGGCCTCCTCGGACGTGCCGCCCACTCGGTCCTTTCCTTTCCTTCCTCTCCTTCCCTGTCCTTGCTTGGCCCACCCTAGCTGGTGCCAGATTGACCTTTGGGAGCAGGGCTGTCCCCCCTGCCCCAGCCGCCCTCCTGCGGCCCACTCCTACCCCAGGACCCCTTCTGTCATCCCTCACTCGTCCGCCCCAGCCCCCCCCACCCATCCATCCCCCAGGACCCCCCCCCCCCACCTACCTGGGGCAGGGGCTCCTGGTCGCGCAGGAAGATCTGCCGCCTCTTGGCAATGGTGGAGGTGCGGTAGAAGTCCACCAGCTCGTTGAGCGAGTTGAACTTCTCCTCCCACAGGAAGTACTTCCCCGAGGCCTCCCGCAGCACCTTGAAATGCTGCACCTGGTCCCCGTAGCTAGGGCAGAGCAGCAGGGCTGCCTCAGGGCGCGCCTAGGGACCCGCGCCCCCACCCGCCCTGCCGCAGGGCCTCACGATGTGCGGGGGGGCGGGGGGCAACACCCCCGACCAGCCCCTTACAGCGGGGTATGGGGTCCGGCCACCAGGCTCAGCCACTTTCTTGCTGTGCCAACTTCAGCAAGTCACTTAACCTCTCTGTGTCAGTTTCCTCCTGTGGATTCCACTTCCCTATGGATCAGTGTTGGGACAGCTGCTCACTAGGGTTTGCTCACAGTGTTGAACAGGTTTCTCTGACAACATGTCCTCTTACATCTCTTCAACGTCCCCGTTGGCCTTGCCGTTCTCCACCCCGTCCTGTGCCCACCCAGACCCCACAGTCCCCTGGAGAGGGCTCCTAAGATTATCCTGACTCAGGCCAGAGCCTGCAGGTGTGAGAGGAGCTCAGGTGTGTTGGGTGCCTCGTGTCCCTCCTTCCTCCTCATCAACCTTCTATGGCTCCCCATTGCCCTCAGGATAAATGTCGACCTCAGTCATGGCCCTGGTTATGTCTGTGGCCTCATTCCGTTCAGGTGCTTTGTGACTCAGTCGACAGGCCCGCTGCTTTTCCATCTCCCAGCCTAGGCCCAGGCCGTACTCCTTACTTGGAGGTCCCTCCAATACTCTGCCACCAAATCCTCCCAGGCACCGTCTAGCCCCAGTGAGGAGACAGCTTGTCTCTCTCAAGCTGGCCAGCTGGGTGAAGCCTTTTCTGGCTGGCACTGGGCAGGGGGTCTGCCCCATGCCTTCCCACACCCAGCATTCTCCATGCCGTGACAGGCCTTGCCAGGCTGGGTCGGGACCAAGGACAGTCACAAACTGTTATGACTCCCTTTTCTTCCTGCAGGGGTGGCTGGGCCTGTCTCGAGGCCTGTGAGAGCAAATTGAGCCCTTTGTATGGTGGGGAAACTGAGGCTGTGAGCACAGTCACCTGCCCAGAGTCACACAACAAGAAAGGGGAGAGCCAAGGCCAGCTGAGCTCACGCGTGGGAAAGTGTGGCTCTAGCACGTTCTCTGATTGGTCATTGTTGTATAACAATAGCAATAATAATTATTCTAATTATGGTATTAATGATGTCCCAGAACTCATTATTCCGAGTCTGGTTGTACCCTGCCGTGCTGCTGCATGGGCTGTGCCTACCTTCCTCCATCTTCCTCCACCTCCCTCATCCTCTCTGCCAAGCCAGACCCTCACCATCCTTCCCAGCTTCACAGTCAGGCCAGTCTGGACTTGGATGCCAGCTGCCCTGTCTGACCCTCAGTATCTTCATCTGTCAAACAGATGCACTGATACATTCCTTGCTGGGGTGGGGGTTGGCAAGGCTGGTTGCTGGGGCAACCAGACATGCCTTGGCTCCCAGCCCTGAAGAAGCCAATTTACAAATAAGTGAATTAAAGAATGCCTGCTACTCACAGGCCTGGGGGAGGCGTCCTGTCCAGGTGGATGGTGGGGCGCCTGAGGACCTATGGCCGTGGTCAGGCTGGGTAAGGGGAACAGGGCCCCTGGCCATCCCAGGCCACAGCGGGTGGGCCATTTTGTTCACATTTGGGGCTGACACTCAAAAGTAAAAAAATCTACCTTTTGGATTATGAATTAAAATCTTGTCAAAAAAAAAAAAAAAAGGATTGTGGACCCACTAAGTGTACAACTTGGGTTCCTTGAGGCCCACGGTCTGAGTTCTTTCCTGTCCTGTACGGGGGGGGCAGGGTCCGTTGCTCCCAGTTCTCTCCTCCCATCCTTGGCTATGGCTGGGTTCTCCTGTCTGTCCGCCCTGGGGCTGACATGCTGCTTGGTTAAAGACTAAAGATTCAAGATTTAAGATAGAGATTTGTTAACCTCCCTCTGGTCTGTACCTGTAGGAAGCAAAGTAGAGTCCAACACCCCACCCCAAGAGGCCAAACCCCACAGAACCTCTCTCTACTTCCTAACATATTTCTGGGCCTTTGTACACACAATTTCCTCCAGCTGGAAGGAATAAGTCTCCAGTCAAACTCCTATTCATGTTTCAAGGCCCAAGTAAAATGGCCCATCCTATGAGAAGCTTCCTCAGACCCGTCAGTCTCTGTGGGTCCCTTGGCCCCTTATGCAACCTTCTTTTAAACCACTGCTCATAATGAGTTGCACATTAGACACCCAAAAAGGTGGAAGTCAGGGAGGCAGAACTGGGCTCTCTGGGTGCAGCCCAGTAGGAGAGAGACTGGAACCAAGGAACAAGAATTCTGATCCAAGCCATAAGTCGCCATCAGGAGGCGAGGTCCATGAAACTCTTCCAGCAGCACGGAACCTGGGACTCTAGGCCTCCAGGTGTGCTGAGCCTGCACAGGTACAGGGAAAGGACCTGGCAGTGTCTCTAAGACTTGCTCAACTCTCCAGGGGGCCGGCTCTCACCTACCCGGAGGCCAGAAAGTGCCTGGGGCTTTGATCAGGTGGAGACAGAGCCGAGGGGGGCGGCGGTGACACGGGCTTGGTGACTGAGCTCCTCGTGGAGTCGCCTGTGGGCTCTGGGGGGAGCACTGGTCCTGGTATGGATGGTAGGGTGCTGACAGAGGCCCCACACCCCGTGTGGTGACAAGAGGTCACTGCCTGCCCCCATGCCCCGGGACCGCTCTGCGAGTTGTTGGAACAAGCCCAGGTTTTTCCCAAGACCTGGACTCCCGCTGCAGTGCTCTGGGGACAAGAGAAGTTGGGGCACAAGGACCCCATGGCTTAGTATCTGGGCCCCTTGGGTTGGAGGCCCTGAGTCCATGCCAGCCCCGGAGGAGCCTGGGGTACAGGGGCCCCCACTTCTTGGGAAGAGGGCACAGGAGGATGGGCTTGTAAAAAACAGCTGCCCAAGTAACCCCAACTTCCAATAAAATTGGCAAACCTTTAGCTAGACCAACAAAGAGAAAAGAGAGAGTGTGAGTAAATAAAATCAGAAATGAAAGAGGGGCACTGCTACCAACCTCAGGGAAATGAAGAATTCCAAGAGGATGCGGTGAATGACCTACTCCAACAAAGTAGAGAATCTAGAGGGGATGTGCAGAGTCCTGGGAACACAGAAGTTACTGAAATGGACTCAAGAAGAAGTAAAATATCTCAACAGATCGAGTCAGTAATCCAAAAACCTCCCGAAAGAGAAAAGTCCAGGCCCAGTGGTGAATTTTACCAAACATCTGAAGGACCAACACCGAACCTTCTCTAACTCTTCCAAAATCATGATGAGAAGAGAATGCTTCCCGCCACAAGGCCAGCACCTCCCTGATTCCAAAGCCAGATAAACACATCACAAGAAAGAAAATTACAGACCAAAATCCTGTATCTGTATTCTAAATATGGACACAAAAGTCCTCTACAAAATCCTAGCAAGCCGAGTCCAACAGCACATTAGAAGGATTGTACACTGCATCCAAATGGGGCTTCTCCCAGGAGTGTAAGGCAGTTCCGCATAAGGAAATCAGTGTAATAAGCTACATTATAAGAACAAAGGCAAATCCTGACCAAAAGGGGGAAAAGAAGTGTAACTAATAAAGTATCAGTGGCAGAGAGAGTTCACATAGAGTCGAGAGGCTACTCTGGAGGCTGCTCTTACACAAGCTTCAGTTAGACATTGCTACCTATCATAACCTGCCAACCCCCAACCAGGACCATTCCAGCCAATCCTATAGAACACCTGGGGCAATAGATAAGATTCCACAAGGGTTCTAGGCACTAGGGTAACTTTCCAGAAACTGCAACCTCCAGATGGGTCCCTGGACTAAACACGTCCTGAAACCTAGAGGGCCCAGCCTCTCCAGAACATCATTTAGTTCCACCTCCCTACCCCATATTAGTGACAGGCCCTTCCAACATGAAAAAGTTAGAGTGGACATAGCCCCAACACCCCTAAAGAGTGGGAAAAGGGTCAAAGGTGATGGTGGAGTTGTACAGAGAAGGTTGGATTTAACGAATGAGTGTGACTGCTGAGCCATTATATTGATATTTCTTTTAACCTCCAGTATCTTAGAGCAGCTAGAAGTGAAAACCTAAAATTCTGGAATTGTAACCTGTACCAAACTCTGAAATTTGTTCTGTAACTAATTGTTGCGATGTGCTTTGAAATTTATTGATTTTTAGTATATATGTTCTTTTTCACCAAAAAGAAAAAAAAAAGTGAAGATAAAAAATATATATTCCTTCTAGTCTCCAATGTTCTGGAGCAGCTAGAAGGAAAAATGGGAGAGGATGGTACGGTAGCCCATGGCAGACTCTGGGGTCTGTCCTGTTACTACCTGTTGAAGAGAGCTTTGCAAACTACATTGCAATTTTTCTTCTTAGCTTTGTCTATGTTTAAAATAAAAAACTATACAATAAAAAAAGTTTAAAAAAGAACGAAGGCAAACAGGAAAAAACAACCCCACAATGATCATCCCAATTGGTGCAGAAAAGGCATGTGATAACATCCAGCATTGCCTCTTAATGAAAACACTCGGAAAACCGGGAACGGATGGGAATCCCTCAGCACCATGAAGGGCGTCGGAGACGAACCCACAGCTGAAACCCTACTCAGGGGTGGGCACCCACCCGCCTTCCCTCCAGGAGCAGGAGCGAGACCAGCGCCCACTTTTGCCACATCTATTGGTCTTTGTTCTGCAAGTCCTAGCCGGAGCGATTTGGGGAAAAAATGATGACCTGGGGCGTTTTGGTGTTTGAAGATTTCTGCAGTGATCTGAAAAGCTCAGTTCTCCGGACTAAAGCCTTCCTTGAATGCATAGGAGGGTCAGGAAGCAGAGAAGGGACATCAGCTGAGGGACGGGGGCGAGGAGTCCAGGGCTGGCCCGTGGTTCTAGAACCTTCCGCCTGAGCTCTCACAGATCCTTGACGTGGGAAACCTGCGTGCTTTGGCCCCGCCCCATGCCCAGCCCCCGCGTCCGGGTTCACGGCTGGGGGGCAGGGAGGGGACCGGGGCCGGCTCACCTCCAGGCCTGGGGCCCCACTGCGAGCCCTCCGGGCGCCCCAGGCCTCTCCCCTTGCAGCCTGCACTTGGCCTTGGCTGAGCACCAGTCCCTCATGGGAATTCACACAGGGACCGTCTCTGGGGACCCCCCCAGACTTCAGCCCCCACCCCCTCACTCCAGGTCCAGGGGGGCTTTGAGGCATGGCAGGGAAACTGAGTCAGAGTCCAGGTGACCCCAAGCTGGGAGGGAGGGGGGCAGGCAGATGGCCTGCTGGGTGGGCTTAGCCGGGCGTGGCCAGGACAGGGCGGACCCAGGGCCGGTGGTCTGAGTGTGAGTGCGTAGGTTTGTGTCAGTGTGTGTGACATTGGTTGGGGGTGTGTTTCTGTGTGTGTTTGTGTATGTGCGAGACTGTGTTTCTGGGTTGTGTGTGTTTGTTATGTGCTTCTATGAGCATGTGTGTTTGTGTCCATGTGTTTGTGTATACGTGGGTATCTTGTGCATATGAGTGTTTCTGTGTCTTTGTGTGTTTCTATGCATAGGCGTGTCTCTGTGTGCATGTGTGTTTATGTGTTTCTGTGTGTGTGCGGGTGTTTGTGTTTATGTACATGAGTGTGTTTGTGCATGTGTGTGCTTCCTTGTGTATATGTATGTACCTGAGTGTGTGCATGTGATAGTGTATCTGTGTGAGTGAGTCCTGGGTTGTGTGTCCGGGGCACAGGCATCCATGTGACTGTTTCTCTTGTGTCCGGGTGTGAGTTCCAGGTGTGTCTGTGTGTATGGGTGTCCGTCTCCCTGCTGCACGTCTGTGTGTCTGTGTGTGAGGGGCCGTGTGTGTACTTGTCTTGGTGAGACCCTACGGGAAGGCGGGGCCAGCCGGGGCTGCCGGGAAAGCCCCAGGGACCTGCCCAGCGGGTTTTTCTGGCCAGGCGGCAGCTGCAGCGCAGGTGACCATGGCAGGGAAGAAAAACAAGGCTGGGGTGAGGGAGGAGGGGGGAGGGCCAGCCTGGGTGCTCACCGCCCGCTGGGTGATCTCCAGCAGGCCTGGCCTCTTCCTGGCCTCGGCCTGTCCATCTGTGAAAGGGGAGGCTTCGTGGGCAGCCATTACTGAGCAGACAGGAAGCAGACGGGGCTGACCGTGGGCCCGGGTGGGGTGGCGCAGCAGAGGTGACTCCTGCTGGGCTTTTGGGCCTCAGGGCAGGTGGGCAGAAGGACAGGCCAGGGCTGGCAGGTTCAGGGGCTGGCATGCACCTGCTCTGCTGTTCCCGGCTGTGTGATCTGGGACAAGTTACTTCACCTCTCTGGGCTTTGTTTTCCTTATCTGCAAACTTGTCTTCTAGGGATGATGCACATTTTCTCGCTTCATTGCAGACCTTGCAGGGTGTCCTTCCCTGCCTAAAATCACACACACACACACACGCGCATGCGCGTGCAACCCACCCTCTCCATCTCTTCCCTGCTTTGATTTCTCCAAAGCGTTTGTCATCTTCTAAGATTTTATCTAATTTACTGATTGTTTATTGTCTGTCACTCCACTACCATGTGAGCACCCAAAGGGCAGGGGCTCTGTCCTCTTTTGTTCGTGGCTCAATCTCGAGTATGTGGGACAGATACGCAGGGCGGCTTGGGATGTCTCCGCTGAGCAAACGGGCAGGACAAACACATGTGCATTAGCTCAAGAGCTCCTGGCACATAGTAGGTGCTCAGGGCATCTGGCCAGAAAGGAGGCAAAGCAGCTTGCAGGAGAACAGCTGTAAGTGACTGAGGCATCAGCAGGGCCAGGGGGTGGGGGGTGGTTTGGGGCCCGGGCATTGCATGGGGCCAGCTGAGACGTGTGCCCCGTGAGCAGGAAGGGGGCAGGCAGCCCTTTGTAAACTTGTAAAAAGCAGCCGGCTGTGGCCACGCTGACAGCACAGGGCCATAAACCCCACGTCTGACAGCTTTATGGGGCCTGTGTGTACATGTGGGAGATGCTGCGTGGGGTGGGGTAGGGGCTGTCTGCATGAATCCACCAAGCCAACCCTTTTCCGGATGGCCACTGAGCCACCACACCTGACAGTGCCTGAGGTCACTATTCCCACATCACAGATGAGGGTGCTAAGGCCCAGCGAGGGCCAGGACCTGCCTGAGGTCACACAGCACAGCCAGGGCAAAGCCAGGACTGAGAGTCCTACCTCCTCATGCCACTTCCCCTCCTCTAAGAGCCCTGGATTCATTGATTGGGGGTGGAGGGCTTCCTAATGGGGGGCGGAAGGGAAGACCCCAGAGTCCTGTAAACTCCATGGTCTGGCTTGGGGTGGGGGCATATAATGATGATTACCGAACGGGCCTTTACTGAGCACTTACTATGTGCCAGGAACCACACGAGCCCTTTCCACAGGCCCTCGTTGTACCCATGAGGAAAGCAAGGCTCAGAGCACACCTTAGGCAGGGTGATAAGCTAGTGGGTGCCCGAGCTGAGGCTCCTGCTCAGAAGTCCACCCTCCTAAGTATGTGCCCCTCCTGAGCCTCGGCGTCCTGCTCTGACCACCCGGTGGTCTTCCGGGGGCCGTGAGATGCCACACTGAGAGTGGCAGCAGCACTCTGGAGCCCTGGCTGGGCTGGGGGCATGGAGGGGCGAGGCCGCCACCTGGTGGTGCCATGCTCAGATTACACTAGCGGAGCCCAGGCAGCTCCTGCTGCTTCTGATCTGCAGGAGCGGTCTGGGCGGCAAGGGCCAGGAATC
>PVIY010061252.1:0-11311 GCA_004026745.1 Myrmecophaga tridactyla | reverse complement strand
TGCGCTTCATATTGTCTTTCAATTCCCTGAGTCCCTGTTCATATTTTTCCATTTTTCCCTATAGTTTCTGTTTCTTGTTGGATTTCAGATGTTCTGCCCTCCAGTTCACTTATCCTATCTTCTGCCTCTTGAAATCTACCATGGTAGGTTTCCATTGTTTTTTTCATCTCTTCTACTGTGCCTTTCATTCCCCTAAGTTCTGTGATTTGTTTTTTCAGACTTTCCATTTCTTCTTTTTGTTCATTCCTTGCCTTCTTTATATCCTCCCTCAATTCATTGATTTGGTTTTTGATAGGTTTTCCATGTCTGTTCATATTTTCTGAATTAATTGTTTCACCTCCCGTATCTCATTTGAATTGTTGGTTTGTTCCTTTGACTGCACCATATCTTCAATTTTCCTCATGTGATTTGTTATTTTTTGCTGGCATCTAGGCATGTAATTACCTTAATTAGTTTATTGTAGAGATTGCTTTCTTGCTGGATGAATTTGTTTTCTATCTGTTCTTTGACATTCAGTTCAGCTTTTTTTGGACCTCTAGCTTGGGTTTTGTTTCACGGAGGAGAATTTTTCAGTTTTTGTTTTCTTGTTTCTTGCCCTGCCTGTATGGTGCCTTTTCCCCCCACCCTTAGGAGGGTCTACTTAGGTATTATAGACCACAGCTGGATTTTCCCAGACAGAACTGGCCTCCTATCAGGAGGAAAGACTCACTTGTGTCCGTTTTCCCTGAGGGTGAGATCCAGCAGGTTGAAAGACTTTCCTGTGAAATCTCTGGACTCTGTTTTTCTTATCCTGCCCAGTATGTGGCTCTTGTCTGCCTGCAGGTCCCAGCATAAGATGATGTGGTACCTTTAACTTTGGCAGACTTCTCCTGCTGGTGGTGTGGTGGGGACAGAGGAGAGGTTGTAGGCTGGCTTTAATGGCTTCAAATTACTAAGCCCTGGTGTCTGAATTCCTTAAGGGATGGATTCCACCTGAGTTGGGCTTTACCCCTCCCCTGGTGAAGACACAGGCTCTAGACAAGCTCTTTAGTTGCAGCCTGAGAAGTCCTGCCACTGTATCCAAAGGCAATCAAGCCTTTGTAGATACATAGCCACAAAAACCTCTGTTTCTTTTTTTTTCTTTTTCTGTCAGCCCTGCCCCCTTGGCACCAGGGCAAAAATGAGCGACCTCCGCTTTGACCAGGTTCACCTGAGCTGGGGGCCTATTTTTAGTAGTCATAATTTGTTAATTAATTGCACATTTGGCATTTGGCTAGGCTCAGCCCCTGCTGCCGGTAAAGTCTCTTTCCTTTCCCCTCTGGGAAGCAGCCTGTGGGGGAGGAGCACTGGCCACCACATCTTGGGGAACTCACAGTTCTGGGGGGGAGCTTGCAGCCAGTCCATCTCTTCCAGGTTGGGGTACACTGTGTGTCCGGTCACTGACGTGGCCCAAGGAGCTGTTCTGTACTGTTTCTGGTTATTTAGTAGCTGTTCTGGAGAACAAACTAAATCACACACATTGCTAAGGCGCCATCTTGGCCCAGAGCCACTAAACTCTTGATTTTTGAAGGACCATTTTGCCAGGTGTAGATTTCTCAGGTGGCAGTTTTTGTGTTTCAGAATCTTAAATATATCATACCTCTGTCTTCTCCCCTCCATGGTTTCTTCTGAGAAATCTACCACAGTCATATCAAACTTCCCTTGATTGTGATGGATCACTTTTCTCCTGCTGTTTTCAGAATTCTCTCTTGGTCTTTGATATTTGACAGCCTGATTAGTAAGTGTCTGGGAGTAAGCTTATTTGGATCTTTCCTGTTTGGGGTATGTTGAATTTCATGGCTCTGTAATTTTATGTCTTTCATAAGAGAAGGGAAATTTTCAGTGATTATTTCCTCCAATTTTCTCTCTGTCCCTTTTCCTTTCTCTTCTCTTTCTGGGACCCCCACAACACATATATTCATGTGCTTCATGTTGTCACTTAATTTCCTGAGAACCTGTTCATATTTTTCAGTTATTTTCCCTATCTCTTCTATTGCCTGTAGGATTTCAGATGTTCTGTCTTCAAGTTTACTAATCCTTTCTTCTGCCTCTTCAATCTGCTATTGTATGTCTCCATTGTTTTTTTCTTATCATCTATTGTGCCTCTGTTATAGTTTGCTAGCTGCTCGAATGCAACACACCAGAGACAGATTGGCTTTCATTAAAGGGGGATTTATTTAGTTGATGTATAGTTCTTCAGAGGAAAGACAGCTAACTTTCAACTGAGGTTCTTTCTTATGTGGGTAGGCATGGGGCGATCTCTGCCAGCCTTCTCTCCAGGCCTCTGGGTTCCAACAACTTTCTCCAGGGTGATTCCTTTCTGCATCTCCAAAGGCCTGGGCTGAGCTGCGAGTGCTGAGATGAGGTATGCTGAGCTGCTTGGGCTGTGCTATGTTGTGCTTTCTCATTTAAGCACAAGCCAATTAAATCAAACATCTTTCATTGCAGCAGGCATGCCTCCTAGCTGACTGCAGATGTAATGAGCAACAGATGAGGTTCATGTACCATTGGCTCATCTCTACAGCAACTGAACTAGGTACCTTCACCTGGCTAAGTTGACAACTGAATATACCTACCACACTGACTTTCATTCCAGTAAGTTCTGCATTTGTTTTTTTCATGCTTTTGATTTCTTCTTTATGATCACCTATTGTCTTCTTTATATCCTTCATCTCTTTTGCCATTTCTTCACTCAACTCATTGATTTGATTTTTAACTTAATTTAGCATGTCTGTTCAAACATCATTAATTGATTATTTCAACCCCTTTATCTCCTTTGAAATGTTGATTTGTTCCTTTGACTGACTCTTTAATTTTCCTAGTATGATTCATTTTTTTATGTTGTCTAGGCATTTGATTTCCTTAATTAGTTTATTCTAGAGGTTGCTTTCACTCTTCTAAATAGGGTTTTCTTGTTGGTTGACTTTGTTCTCTATCTATTTTTTGTTGTTCAGTTCAACTTATTCTAGGCCTCTATCATAGCTTCTATTTAACTGTTCAGAATTTTTCAGCTGTTGTTTTGTGGTTCTTACCCTGCCTAGATGGAACCATATTTTCAGGATGTTTCCCCAGATATCACCAACCTCATTCAAATTTCTCAGGATGGTCCCAGTTCTCAGGAGGAGTGTGTAATTGGTGTCAATCCCTGGGGCTCAGACCCAGCAGGTTGTAAGCATTTCCTGTGAAGCCTCTAGTCCCTGTGCTTTTCCTGTCCTTCCCAGTGTTGGCACTTGTCAACCTTCAGCTCTCCACTGACGTAGTGGTGAGGTCCTCTAATTTTAAGTTGACCCCATAGCTGCCAGGGAAGTGGTTGAGACAGAGGCTGAGGTAGAAGGTGGGTATAGGGCCCTGGGGTCTGAATTCTCTTCATTAAGGGCCTCTCTTTTCCTGGGGAAGATAAGCCCTTTAGGGAATTATCTCCTTTACTTGACTGTTTCTTTGTCAAAGAAACTCTGCTCTTGCCTGGATCAGGGCTGACAATTGAAAATGGCTGAGGCTTTCTCTTATGAGCTACTTAGAATAGTTAAAAAAAAAAAAAAAAGAAGAAAAGAAAAGAAAATCCCTTTTCAGAGTCAGTCCCAAGCCCCAAGGTTCAACAACCAGGAGCTGGAGTTGATATCTGACACTATGTGCCTTAAGCCACAGCCCTTTTCCAGTATCCAGAGCTGGGAAAACTCAAAAAGTCTCAATCTTTTTTTCCCTTTATCTGCATCTCCTGTCTGCAAGAAGAGACCTTAGGATTCCTTTCCTACCTGCTCCCAAAGTACATTTCCTACCTGCTTTCAAAGCACATCTTGTTTCAAAGCACATTGCAACAATTAGTTGTAGAACGGATTTCAGAGTTTGGTATGGGTGACAATTCCACAAGTATATGTTTTCACTTCTAGTTCCTCTAAGATACTGGAGGCTGAAAGTAATTTTTTATCTTTCTTACAATCTTTAGGGTTATTTGGACTATGCCCATTCTAACTTTCATTTTGTTTTGTTATGGCTTGGTTTTTTGCATGGGCAGCCTCTGGGAATGAACCCGGGTCTCCGGCATGGCGGGTGAGAATTCTGCCACTGAGCAACCATTGCACCGAACCCATTCTAACTTTTTCATGTTGAAAGGGTCTGTCAATAATATGGGGATATGGGGATGGAAATAGTTGATGTTCTCAGGAGATTGATCCCTCTGTTTTTCAGGGCTTCTCTGGTCCAGGGCCCCATCTGGTGGTTGTAGGTTTCTGGAAAGTTACTCTAGTGCATGGAACCTTTGTAGAATCTGATATAATGCCCTAGGTGCTCTTTAGGAGTTGCAAGAATTGTTTTGGTTGGGATTTGGCAGGCTATGATAGGTAGCAATGTCTAATGAAACTTGCATAAAAGACCTCCAGAGTAGTCTCTCGACTCTATTTGAATTCTCTCAGCTACTGACTTCTTTATTACACTTCTTTTCCTGCTTTTGGTCAGGGGGCATTGTTGATCCCACAATGCCAGGACCAGGCTTATCCCTGGTAGTCATCTCCCACGCTGCCATTCACCCTTCAATGTCATCTCCCACATAGGGTTGAGGGTAATTATTTCACTTCCAGAGTTGGGCTTAGAGAGAGAGGCCACATCTGGACAACAAAAGAGGTCCTCTAGCTTAGGGAGAGAGAGACCACATATGAGCAACAAAGAGGTCCTCTTAGGCATACCTATAGGTAGACTAAGCTTCTCTACTACATACAGCAGCTTCACAAGAGCAAGCCTGAGGATCAAGCGTTTGACCTATTGATTTCAGTGTCCCTGATGTTTGACACAGTATCAGGGGTTTCCCCAGTGGTAAAGTTTAACAGTTCCATATTTTTTCTCCCATCCCTCAAGGAATTTGTCAATACTTTTTGATTATCTGCTTAATATACTCTGGGATTTATCCAGGCATTACATTAAACTGTACAGATTAAAGGCCCTCATTCTATTCTGGGTTCCTTGTGTTTGGATTGCTTAAATGATTTTCCAGACAGGTTGAATTAGATTATGTGCTACAGAAAATTAAGGTCTGGGCAAATTAAACCTTTCTTCCTTTGGTCCCAAAGAGTAGATGTTCTAAAATATGGATGATGTCTTCCTTAACCTTGTATTCTAGATTACCTTAATCCTGACATGACTAGCTTCATTCTTATTTCTAAATGCCAGGTTATACATATATAAAACAGCCTCTCAAATCCAGAAATAACAGTTACCACTCAAGACTAAATGTGACTGCTATAAGAGCTTACAATCTAGGCCCCTGTCTTCTTATAAGCATTTTGTAAATGAGACCATACAATATTTTCTATTTTGTTTCTGGCTTATTTTGCCTCACCAAATGTCCCACGGGTTCATTCACAATGTTGTATGCCTCATGATTTTGTTCCTTTTTGTAGCAGCACAATATCCAACTATATGTATACATCATTTGCCAATCTACTTCTCAGTCACTGCATCTTTCAGCCCCTCCATTCATTGGGTATCATGTATAATGTTCAAAGTCAACAGTCCATCAGCACTCTCAAGTTGACATATGAACCTGACCATGACAGTAGGCATTAATGGAATAAGCTAGGGATAAAAGCATGATATAAGAATTATAAAGGTCAAGTAGCAAAATGGCAGAGGAAGTCCTACCTCATCAGTAGTTACTCTAAATGTAAATGATTTAAATATATAAAAGGCAGAGATTGGCAGAATGGATTAAAAAAGCAAGGTCAAACTACATTTTGTCTGCAGGAGACTCGTCTTAAATTCAAAGATACAAACAGGGTGAAGATGAATGGGTGGAAAAATATATCATGCAAACAATAATGAAAAGAGAACTTGGAGTAGTTAACTAATTTCAGGTGATATAGGCTTTAAGTAAAAACTGATGAAAGGGAAGAAGAAGGTTATTATATACTGACAAAGAGGACAATTCAACAAGAAGACACAACTATTATAAATATCTATGCAGATAACAACAGCTCACCAAAATATATGGAGCAAAGATTGACAGATTTGAAAGAAGTGGATGGTTCTACATTTATAGCAGTAGACTTTAACACAGCACTCTCAATGATGGATAGAACATATAGTCAGAAGATCAATAAGGAAGTATTGACTTGAATGATACACTAAACTAACCTAAACATAAACTAACCAGACATAACATATATATATAATGTTTTACCCAAAAGTAACAAAATACATAATCTCAGGCACACGTGGATCATTCTCTAGGATAGATAGATCATATGAGGGATCAAAAATCAAGTCTTAACAAACTAAAAAATATTGAAATCAAACGATGTATATTCTCTCATCATGGTGGAATGAAGCTAGAAATCAATAACAGAGGTGAGAATTAGAAATTCAAAAATATGTGGAAATTTAATAGCATGCATTTAAAAATACAATGGGTTAATGAAGAAATCAGATGTGATGTTAGGAACTATTCTAAGGCAAATGAAAAACAGAGGAGCAAAACTTATGGGATTTAGTGAAAGCAGTACTGAGAGCAAAATTTATAGCTCTAAGTGCTTACATTAAAAAGGAAGAAAAGGAGATTGTGCCCAAGACGATGGTGTAGGGAGTTCTAGGATTTAGTTTGTTCTCCAAGGCAACCAGGAAATATATCCATGGTCTGAAACAACCATTTTGGTGGCTCTAGAGACCAGATGCATATTGTACACCAGCCAGGAATGAGTGGAAGAACGAGACTGATAAATCACAGTGAAGAGCTTTTCAGGCTGTGGAGGTGGGTGCCCATTCCCAATGGCATGACAGGTTGACTTGGGAGTCACTAGGTGGGAAATAGAAGCCCTTCCTCCTAGAACCAGACACCAATGTAGGTTTTGATGAACAAATGTGGATTCTGGATACCAGCTCTGAGCACAGATAAAATCACAATGAACCCAAGAAGGAAAAATGATAAGTTTTATTTTTGCCCCATTGCCATCAGGGGTGGAAGCAGGGCAGACAGAGAGACACAGAGGCTTCTGGAGGTGACAGAGCTCAGTTTGCTGAAGGACAGCTCTGTCCCATGAATAGGGATAGACAGAGCCAAGCACCAATTCCAGCTCTTAGGTGCTGAATTCGAGCTCTGAGAACTGAGATTTTTTTAAGCAGCCTGTTTAAAAATTCAGCTCATAGTCTCCATTTCAGTCCTGTCCCATGCAGAGCAGAAGTAGGGTTGACTGAGAGGCACAATAATAATGCTTCAGGTAGTGAATACAGGTCTCTTAAAGGTAGCTCTTCCCCATGAAAAGGGGGGCTGCAGAGCCCAATGCACATGGCAACTGTCATTTACAGGATTTAAATGGTAAATTTAAATTTGCTGGTTTATTAACAAAAGTTTGAGTCCACAAAATGTGGCATTCAGACTTTGTAAAACCCACCCTATGGCAGGGGTGGAAGTGGGGATGCTTGAGATTTGCTGTAACTTTCCTGGCCAACAGGGAAAAGTGTGCTGAAAGGTGGCTGGTCCCCAAGAATCGGGGGGTGGGGGAGGCAAGGCGAAGTGCAGGCAGTGGCTGTTATTTAGAGAATTCAGACACCTGGGACTGGGAAAACAGGAAGAGTTTCAACTAGCTTTCCCTCAGTTTCTGTCTCAAACAGGTGCCAAGCAGGGATGGGGTTGCCTGAGAATTAAAGGCACAGTAGTACATTAGGCCTCTAGGTAGCAGCAGGCTCATGAATGCCATCTTCTGACCAGGCCAGAAAAAGTACAGAATCATGTGATTTCATGGAAAAGATTTTCATCCTGCTCTGTCTCCTCTCCAGGATATCCTGGTACTGATATACAGTCTCTTCATGAGTCCTGGACCTGTCTTCTCTGGGAAAAAAAAAGATTGGGGTAGCTTCTCCTAGTGGGAAATCCCTTCCAAAATCAACTTTCCATGTAAAAGTCACAAGCAATACAAAAGGATTGTCAAAATATATACAGGCAAATTAAATACAAACAGAATAGATTAATGTTACATGAGGAGGAAGAAGAATGAGAACTCTTCCTTGGGGCAATATAGTTGCACAAATAGGGCACTTTCAAAAAATATTCCATTTATGCAGGGCAAAATAAGATAAATAGGGGCTGGAAAAATTCTTAGCAGTTAAAAACAACTTATTCTAGAGGCCTAGAATATGTTGAACCAAGTGATATAGCGCAGAGCCAATCAACAAGAACCTCTAGGCAAGAGAGAGAAATGACCTTCACAATAAATTAATCAAGAAAAGCAGAGACCTAGGCACCAGCAAAAAATCACAGGCCACACTAAGAAACACAAAGATATGGCCTAGCTGATGGAAAAAAAACCCTAAAACTTCATATGAGATACAACCAAATAAGGATGTTCAAACAAATTTAAATCAATTAAATGAGAAGAAGGAAATATGGCACCAATAAACAGAAAATGAGAGAATTTGTGAAGAAAAGACCCACTGTACAAGAAATAATAAGGAGAGCGCTATAGGCTGACAGGAAAAGACAGAAAAGAGAAGTTTGGAGGAGACTATAGAAATGAAGAATATCAGTAGGGGTATGTAAAAGAGTGAAAAGAGAGAAAGGAAAAATCCAAAAGACAAAATGGTTAAAGAAAGCACTGCCTATACATTCGTAACCTAGAATGTCATTGGACTAACCATCCTTATCATGTTAAGCAAGCCAGAACCTGGAGAGAGCCAAAGGAAGCCAAGAGATGAAGACCAGCCCCGGAGAAGCAAAGTGAGGAACCCCATAGGAACAGAGGCTGAAAGGAATGGAGCCCAGGAGCAAGGAATAAGCAGATGCCAGTATATGACTTCCCAGCTCTCAGAGGTGTTCTGTACCCATCAACCTTCCTTGAATGAAGATATGTTTCCTTGAATGCCTTAGTTTGAACATTTTTATAGGATTAGAACTGTAAACCTACAACCTATAAAATTCTGTATATTAAAGTCATTCCATTTCTGGTATATTGCATTACAGAAGCTTATAAACTAACACAAGGAACAAAGAAGGGCCATATATATTTGTAAAAGGGAATGCCACGCAAAGAAAGAACAATCATAAATATTTATTCACCTATCCAGTATGCCCCAAAATACTTGGGGTAAACAATGATATACTAAAGGGAGAAATATGCATCTCTACAATAATAATTGGAGATTTCCATACAGAATTCTCATCACTGGATAGAACATCTAGGTAGAGAACCAGTAAGGAAACAGAAATCTTAAATAATATGATAAATTAACTGACTTAAAAGATATTTTCAGAACAATGCATGCCATAACAAGAAGATATGCATCCTTCTTAAGTGCTCATGTATCATTCTCCAGGATAGATCACATGTTGGGTCACAAATCAAGTCTCATTCAATTTAAAAATACTAAAATTATACAGAGCACTCTCTTATATTGTAATGGAATGAAGTTGGAAATAAAAAATAGCTGGAAGGCTGGAAAATTCACAAATATATGGATGCTGAACAACACACTCTTAAACAACGAGTGAGCCAAAGAAGAGGTTACAAGAGAAATCAGTAAATATATTGAAGCAAGTGTCAGTGAGAACACAACATATCAAAACTTATGGAATGCAGTGAAGGCAGTGCTGAGAGAGGAATTTATTGCTAAAAATAATTTCCTCTATATTAAAATAGAAAGAGCTAAAAATCGAAGACCTACCAGCACACTTTGAGGAACTAGAAAAAGAACATTGTTATCCCCAAAGCAAACATAAAGAAATATATAACAAAGATTAGAGCAGAAATCAAATGAAATTGAGAACAAAACAATAGAGATAATCAGCAAAACCAGAAGTTGGTTCTTTCAGAAATTCAATAAAATTGATGGAATTTTAACCAGATTGGCAAAAAATTAAAGAGGATACAAATAAATAAAATTAGGAATGGGGTGGAGTATTACTACTGACCACACAGAAATCAGTTCATAAAAGGATACAGTAAGCAACTTTATGTCAACAAACTAGACAACTTAGATGAAATGGACAATTTCCTAGAAATACAACATGAACAGACCATGCTGACTCTTGAAAAAATAGAAGATCACAACAGACCAATCAAAAGTAAAGAGATTGAATCATCAAAAACCTTCCAAGAAAGTAAAGTGCAGGACCAGATGGCTACATAGGTGAATTTTTCCAAGCATTACAAGAAGAATTATTATCAATCCTGCACAAACTCTTCCCAAAAATTGGAGAGGAAGGAATGCTACCAAACTCACTCTATGAAGCCAGCATCACCCGAGAACTAAAACCAGATAAAGATATGGGAAAGGAAAATTACAGACCAATCTTTCTAATCAATATGGATGCAAAATAATCAACACACCACTTGCAAAGCAAATTCAGCAACACACTGCAAAATTACACACCATGATCAAGTGAGTTTTATCTCAGGTATGCAAGTATGGTACAATGCAAGAAAATCAAGTAATGTTTTACACTACATTAATAAGTCAAAAGGGGAAAAAAAACATGATCATCTCGATTGATGGAGGAAAGGCATTTGACAAAATCCAGCATCTTTTTTTGATTAAAAAAACACTTAGAAAGATTGAAATAGAAGCAAACTTCCTCAAAATGATAAAGAGCACATATGAAAAATCCTCCCATCACACTGAAAGGGGAAAGAATGAAATCCTTCTGTACTGGCTTGAATCTGTGATGGACCCCAGAAAAGCCATGTCCTTTAATCCTCATTCAATATTGCTGGCTGGCATTTTGATTGTTCCAACGGAGATGTGACCCACTCAATTGTGGGTGGTAACTTTTGATCAGATAGCTTCCATAGAGTTGTGACTCCACCCACTAATCCTTTGAAAAGCATTTTGGAGATAGTCCCTTTTTTTAGGATAATGAGAGAGCCATGAGGGAGAGTCCTTTGGAGAAGAAGAAGGAATACACTCCCAGGAGAGCTTAATGAAACAGGAAGCCAGGAGAGAAAGCTGACAGACTTTGCCCCATACCCTTCCAGCT
The DNA here is from genome assembly GCA_004026745.1 of Myrmecophaga tridactyla. NCBI lineage: Eukaryota > Metazoa > Chordata > Mammalia > Pilosa > Myrmecophagidae > Myrmecophaga > Myrmecophaga tridactyla. Next base: position 339 of record PVIY010061252.1, on the reverse strand, counting down.
GAGAGAGAAACCCTGAACTTCACCGGCCTTTTTTGAGTGAAGGTAACTTTTTGTTGGTGCCTTAATTTGGACATTTTTATAGACTTGCTTTAATTTGGACGTTCTCATGGCCTTAGAACTGTAAATGAGCAACTTATTAAATTCCCCTTTAAAAAAGCCATTCTGTTTCTGGTATATTGCATTCTGGCAGCTAGCAAAGTAGAACTGATTTTGGTACTGGAGAAGTGGAGTGCTGCTGTTGTTTGCAAACACCAAACATGATGGAACAGCTTTTTAAGTGGATAAGTGAAAAATTCTGGAGGGGTTTTAAAGAGCTTGATAGAGAAGGCCAAGAATGCT
>PVIY010061251.1:0-11312 GCA_004026745.1 Myrmecophaga tridactyla | reverse complement strand
TATTTGCAAAGTCCCCTTCGGGGAATGGTGAGAACGGGGGAAAACTCAACTTCCCCAAGTTGAATTCTTGATATTCTCACAAGCAGTGTGGACAACCAAAGCTATAGGCTGAGCCCCCAGTCTTGGGGTTTGTTCATATGAAACTTAACCCCACAGGGGATAGGTCAAGCCTACTTAAAATTAAGCCTAAGAGTCACCCTCAGGAGAACCTCTTTTGTTGCTCAGATGTGGCCTCTCTCTCCAGCCAACACAGCAAGCAGACTCGCCACCCTCCCCCTGTCTACGTGGGACATGACTACCAGGGGTGTGGATCTTCCTGGAAACGTGGGACAGAAATCCCAGAATGAGCTGAGATTCAGCATCAAGGGATTCAGAAAAACTCTAGAATGAGCTGAGACCCAGCATCAAGGGATTGAGAAAACCTTCTCGACCAAAAGGGGGAAAAGTGAAATGAGGCAAAGTGTCAATGGCTGAGAGATTCCAAACAGAGTGGAGAGGTTATCCTGGAGGTTATTCTTATGCATTAAAGTAGATATCACCTTGTTATCCAAGATGTAATGGAGAGGCTGGAGGGAACTGCCTGAAAATGTAGAGCTGTATTCCAGTAGCCGTGTTTCTTGATGATGATTGTATAATGATATAGCTTTCACAATGTGACTGTGTGATTGTGAAAACCTTGTGTCTGATGCTCCTTTTATCTACCTTGTCAAAAGATGAGAGGAACATATGAAATAAAAATAAATAATAGGGGGAACAAATGTTAAAATAGATTTAGTTTGAAATGCTAGTGATCAATGAAAGGGATCAGTAAGGGTTATGGCATGTAAAAATTTTTTTTCTCTGTTATGTTTTTCTGTTATCTTTTTATTTCTTTTTCTGAATTGATGCTAATGTTCTGGGAAATGATCATGATGATAAATATGCAACTATGTGATGATATTGTGGATTGCTGAGTGTGTGTTGGGAATGTTTGTGTTTCTTGTAATTTTTTTTAATTAAAAAAAAATAATGGCACTGAGCTTCCTAGCAGTCAACGCAAAGAGGGAAAAATAAGTGAATGCAAGACTGTTTTATGGTTACAAGGTTTAGACCGTCTTGCTGGTCCTAGGGTTAAGAACTTTCTAAATACCAAATCCCTTTATATGAAAGAGTTTAGATTAGTGCTGTCCAAAAGAAATATAATGTGCATCACAATATAATTCTAAATTTTCTAGTAGTCACATTGAAAAAAGGAAAGAAAAAGCAAGCTAGAAATAGCCTGCACTAGTGGGGTATGTCAAAGGGACAGAGAGCCAACTGAAAGAGTTCCTGATGGCCAGTGCTAGAACAAAATAAATAACATAGGATTTGATTATAAACCAAAGAATAAAATAAATGTCCATGAGTCCAGATTAATATAACTAGATGGGGTGGTGCGATGGTAGCTGCAGCAGAATTCTCACCTGGGGATCCAGGTTCGATTCCCGGTGCCTGTCCATGTTAAAAAAAAAAACAAAAAACAGAATATAACTAGATGATTGATTAAATAAACAAACAGGGAGAAGAGACAAATCCCCCATGCTGAAGAATTCCAAGTAATTTATATAAATAAATTCTCCACCGAGGGTGTGAAGCATTACGCCCCACTCCTGAAGTGTGGACTGAGGGTGGCATACTCTCCCAAAGAGTGGGCAGGGAACAGAGAATAACTTCACAGTGGGGAAGCCTGACATACGCTACCTCGGCCAGGTCACCAAGGTCAGCGTCCACAATGATAAAGCATGTTGATGGTCTGCGCTCTTGACACCGTGCGATGAGAATGTCACTCTGCCTCTGTGGTCTGCCTCCCCCAAACCAAGAACCCCGGTTTAATCAGGGGAAAAGAGCGGGATTTCCATGAACTTTGAAGGGCATTTTACAGACTGAGCAGAGCTCCTCAAATCTGTCCAGGCCATAAAAAATGAGGAAAGTCTGAGAAACTGTTATAGTCCATAAAAGCCTAAGGAGATATGACCACTAAATGCAATGTGAGTTCCAGGATAGGATCCTAGAAGAGAAAAGAACGTTAAGTCAAAAACTAAGGAAATCTGAATAAAATACGGTCTTCAGTAAGCAGTTATCTCTCAATATTGGTTCATTATTTGTGACAAATATATGATACTAACGTTAAGATGTTAACGATAGAGGAAACTGATGTGTGATAAATTCGACCTCTCTGTAGTATCGTCACTTTTCTAAATATAAAAGTATTTTAAAAGAAAAACATTATTTTTAAAAGAGAAGCAGGTGATATTAATTTTCATTTCATTTAACCCAATATACCCAAAATACCATATTACAGTATGTAATCAACATAAAATATTTATTAATGAGATATCTTACATTGTTTTTCATGCTAAGCCTTTGAAATTCAGTGTGTTCTTTACACTTACAGCACATCTCAACTCGGTGCTAAATTTTCATTAGAAAGTATTGATCTGTCTCTAAGTTTCACAAAATGGATAGTTCAAAAAGTAGTTACACATACCCAAGTTGTTCCAAATCTATTTAGAAGTTTTCCAATAACTGATTCAAATATCGTTTTTTAAATTAAATTTAAATTAAAACTCTGGCCCTTAGTCATACCAGCTCAATAGCCACATGTGGCTGGTGGCTGCCATATTCGACAACATGGGGTCTAAACAGCTAATGAGGATATGTCTCAGCTTTTCTGGATTAGTCTTGATTCCAAGTATCCTTTCCCATGACCCTTAAGTTTTGCCTGCCTTGACAGGCTGGGTCTGGATTGCCATTGTTACCGTATATGCAGACTGACGGGGTGGGGGTGGGGGGGTGGCATGGAACTTCCTTCACCAGAACCTCCACTACTAGCTCTCCCCTCAGATGCATTCTGCTGTGTCTTGGTTTCCCTGTCTCTAAAGGAATAAGTAATGCCTTCTCCTGACCACTGCGGGATCACAGCAGAACGGTAAGGCTGACAGCCATTCCTGACGACAACCTGGCATTATGTATCAAAAATCGTTAAATAGCTTCATAACCTTTACCCAGGGGGTTCCCGTCCACGAGTTTAACCCAAGGAACTAAAACAGCACACAGATTTATGAGGAAGCAGTTCAGGACAGAGATGAGTTTAATGGGAAACAAACTGGATATAAATTTAAATGCCCACCAGTGAAGTTCAGGTTATGGTCATCAAAAAAAAAAAAAAATTGTTTTGAAGACAATTTAATGATTCACAAAATACCCTTGAAATAACGCTAAGTGAAAATAGGAGCATCAACATTATAGATTGAAATAATCAATGAGAAAGAGAAATTGTAGTTTCCGTGTAATAAATTTTATCTAAATCAGATTAGTCACCCCTCCCAACAGGAGATTGCGAAACAGGCTACAAAGTGAGAAACACCCAAAACAAGTGTCATTTTGGGGTAGATGAAGACGAAAAAAAAAAAATGACATCATATCTAAATAGAGTCAGGAATTTGAGCAGTTTCTGAATCATTCCCTCTAACCCACACCCACAGCTTCGGCTAGTGTGTAGAGCAAGCCAGCTCAGTTAAGGGAAGAAAGTCATGCCCCTGGAGAGAAACAAATATGAGAATAAGAAAGAGATGATGAAGATACAGTTATCAATCCATCGTCTTAGCACTTTTATAACCGGCTTTAGGTAAATGCCACTCAGCTAAGAACTGAGAATTGTGAGCACGTTTTGTCTCCATTTCAAGACATTGGAAGTAAATTAGAGAATCTAATGTATTGGTTATTTATAATTGAATGTTTATGGACGTTTCATTGATTGCACTTCAATCAATGCTTAAACATTTGGGAAAATCTAATTTAACTTCTTATGTTTTCAATTTAACGGTCATGAGGTACTGTGAATATTTAGAATTGTTCATTATTTTAAGGTAATAAAGTGGACACTAAATGAAGGGCACAGAGTGGCAGATATTCCTGTCCACAAACAAAAGTGTGGTAGACGTTAAAGAATTGTGTCAGCAAACAAGATGCACAAGTTTATGGCTCCAAGTAGCATAAACACACACAACAGAAAGAGACTGCAAGGAAATGCACCAAGATGTTAATGATAATCCATGGTTGGTGAGGTGACGGGATGATTTGTATTTTCTCCTTCATTGTTTTTTTTCCCAAGTCTTCAAAAATGAAATCATACTCCCATTATCGCTGGAAAAATATAGAAGTCAGGAGACCCCTATGAGAGTAGAATTTCCTGAGTGGGCAAACACCACTGTCAATATGATCCCAATTGGCTCTTGAGGACCTATTTCCACGGCAGGCAAGAACAAAAAGCCATTATAGTATCTCAGACTCTTTTGGTTTAAAATAATCTCCTTTTAAAGTAGTTACTTAGTCTTTCTGGTCTCTCAATCTCTATAAGCAGTCTCTTTCCCATCTTCATTCTAAGATGGCTGCTGGATGCAAGGGAAGATTGCACATCTCCAGGTCTTGGCATTGTGGCATCATTATGTGTTGGAAGCTGCCTTGTCCTCACCTGCCTCTAACTGAGGCTCTTGATCCTTTGAGGTCTGCATGTGAAAGTAGTTTGATCCCTGGTTTGGGAAGTCTGGCCAGCAGCCCTTTGTTATAAAGGCCCTTCAGTTTCTGCCAAGGTGATGCCCTGGTGACTAACCAGTTTGCTCTCACAGCTTCCTTTTGGTCCCCCAATGAACAGAGGAACTTCTGGATCCCTTCCACATGCAGGCTCAACCCACCAGGGCACCTCACTAGGCCATTTCCGCTTTGAGGCTTGGGCGCCATATTGGATGCGGTGTCAGGCTGACCCAAGGGCTCCTCTAAGAGACTTGTGAACTACTCGGACTATACCCAAGGAGGTGGGGGCCACGGTCCTGTTATTTCTGCTGCCATTAAAACCACCTTGGTGTCTCTACTCTTCCTTAGACCTGGGATTTTTTTTTTTGCATGGGCAGGCACCGGAAATCGAACCCGGGTCTCTGGCATGGCAGGTGAGAACTCTGCCACTGCCACTGAGCCACTGTGACCCGCCCTACACCTGGGCTTTTGATCCCAGTGGGTGGAGCGAGGACAGCCAGCATACTCACAACCTGATCTGTCCTGCCTTTTCTTGCTCACTTTCTCTACTCCTCCCCCAAGGCTCAGAATAGCTTTTCTCTTTCTTGTGGGATGGAAACTTCCTTTTTGTCATATCTGCATTCTTCCCTCCTCTGTGATTCACACAATGACCAACTTTTGAGCTTTGATTTTTTGACGTGTGAAAATTTTAGCCTCAGGAATTTTTAGGAAATCCCTTTCTCTCTCTGAAAAATCCAGCTTTTGAGACTATTGTCTTGCTATGAGATTTTAAGTCCACTTCTAAACTCAAAATAGAGAAATGATGTTCTTGATTAAAGCTGTACCCACCCTCCTCTTCCTTAAAGAATTATGCCTCTGCTTCCAGGCCTAGGGCTAATAGCATCTGGACTGTATGGGAGCAAAAAATGAATTACAGAGAAAGGAATAAATGTTAGGTGATATTCAAAGCATTGTCCCATTGTATTATTAAAAGATTGCTTCAAATGCAAGCAAAAATCAATAATAAATATCACTTTATACCTGTCAAATTAGCAGAAATACTTTAAAATCTTAATATCTAATGCTGGCGAGGCCGTACTTATGCAAGCATTGGTGGGTTTATGAGTTTGTGAAAGAAATTTGGGAAGCAGTTTGGCAATACTCAAGGGAAAGTAGGTTTCATTGCTTCCTCCTTTCTGTACCCATCTCTACGAGTTTCCACATGCTTCATCATTAAAGAGATATTACGTCCTTTATCAAAGTCGGTTTGCATCTTTCCATCAGGCAAGCCTCATTCTGTGGTGACATCCATGCTCCCTATCACCCAAAATCCCCAGGCCTGGGAATTCTTCATAAAGAAATCACCTAAAATATTAATAAAGTTTTATGCATTATGTTTTATAAAGAATGTTGTTTAACATCATGCAAAGCTGATGACAATCTTCATAGGTACATAGACCATATAAGAAAAACACTATGCAGCCATTTGAAAGACTGTAGTAACAGAAAAACAATTTTTACAATATAATGGAAGTGAATTGAGAACACACAAATTATTCATGTAGTGATTATTATAGTTACTTTTTAAAAAATGGGCTTATAAGACTAAGAAAAAACACCCAAAGGTCGAAAATGCTGGATTTGGAATGGGGAGTGCAATGCCCTCGGTCTCCTTTCTGCCCTTGTGGGATATAGCAGGGAGGGTCCTTTGGGTGGGGGGTTCATCTCCACTGCCTTGAGCGTGGGTGTCTGTCTCCACACTCACTTTCAGATGGGGCCCTCACATTCATCTTCCCAATCTAGCCATGTGGGTTATCAATGCCTTGTTATTATTAGCATTAGTATTAGATAAATATTAATACCATTGTCCACCTGACTGGAAGATAAAAAAAAGTTTTGCCAAATTTAGTCCCCAACTCAAAGCTTTCTGCATAGCAGGGGCTCCATAAGTTGAGTTTAGTGAACTGCTTGTCAGCTGATCAGTCGAAGAACAGGTGGATGCCTGCAGGTGGGCAGGGAATCAGAGGACTGCACAGGCCTTCCCCACGTCAGTGACCAGGCAAATGGGTGGGGTGGGCATGGCATGAGCTCTGTATCTCAGGATGAGATGCCAACTAGCCTGTGGTCCTTGAAGTCCAAGGTTGAAGTCCTTGGTGGCAAGGAGAGCTTCCTCTGGTCTCTCTGCATCCCTTTCTTCTTTCTGAGGGACCACCCTCAAATTTCCCTTTATCTCCCCTTGCCTTACATCTGCTAGGTGTCATGCTGTAAGAGAGATTCGGCAGTTATACAACAGAAAAGCTCACAGATCAAATTAAGATTCTCAAATCAATTAATATGTTAAATCCATTTAGAACACGCAGGGAGAAGCGAGCGGAAAAGAAGGGGGAGGGGACAAGGATAACCCACTTAAGATAGGGGGCAAGCAGGCGGAAAGTGGACACTGCCTGAATCCTGGGTAATGCGATGTTCACATGTTTTCTCTCTGCCTCATCCATCTTCTCCATCAATGGATGGTTAGGAGGGGTTTGAACAAGAGGCCCAGTACCCAAAACTGGTCAGAGTCAATGAAACCCACTTGCTCTATCTTAGGGACCCAGGGACAAGTACATCTGGACACCGCAGTAGCTCACCAATTAGTCTGCAGAACAGTCATGGTTTCATTCGCATGTCTTAGAACACATGTGGGTCTGAATGAGTGTCACCAAAGATTAGCCAATATAGTCAGCCCAGAGGTGATACAGCCACGGCGTGAGCTTTCTATCTATGTAAGTAACATTCTTATTTGTTCCATACTTTCTATTTATTCTAACTACCTTTAGCATGTCTTAGATTAGTCCAATAGAACTTTCTGCAATGATAGAAATGTTCTTTATCCATGCTGTCCATTAAGGTAAAACATGGCTAGTGTGGCTGAAGAACTGAATTTTAAATTTTGTTTAATTTTAATTAGTTCAAATTTAAAATTTTTAAGACAATGTGGCTGGTGGCCACCGTCCTGGACAGTGGAGCTCTATATTTAGCACATTTTACGACTTCCATCCATGTCTCATTAATATCTTGCATTCTCCATATCTGTACTCAACACGTCCTGTGAGTTTCACCCAAATCTCATGTGCTATGAGCTTCCTTACTATCTCTCATAAACACATATTCTGTGTTCTACCATGTGGTTTGTTTCTTTGACCTTATAGCAGAATCAAATATTCCCAGACAACACAGCAAATGCATGTTGTGGACTAACTTTACTCTTTGGTCTTACCTAATGTCTCTAGGGTGTAAGATGGCTGCCCCACAAAAGGCTGGGGTGGTCAGTCCCACCTGGCCCGACCAGCCAACCACTTCCCACAATCCTATGTAAGCAACGCTATTGCCAGCATATCCCAGGGAGGCGCTCATTTCATAGAAAGAGTCCAGCATCCTGCAACCAGGGCTTCTTCTCCGGAGAACCAGTGTGGGTCTGGGGAGACTGAATCCCCCTGAAAATGTGTGCCTAGATGTGTGTTTGTGTGTGTGTGTGTGAGGAGGAGAGAGAGGCACAGAGAGGAAGAGAAGGAGGGCATGCAGCGTTCACACATGCATAACAAGCATCCATTATCCAAGAGGAATGGTCTTTAACTGTGATTAGATTTCCGAATCTGACCATCTGAACAGGGCCATTTACAGGGGATTCCAACTCTCAGACTGTTTTTCACATCTGCAATCAGTGCGAAAATCCTTTGTCAGGTCACTTGATCCATTATTTGTTGCAAAAATAAAGTGCGATCAGCGCGCACCCCCAAAGTTTCCCACCCCCTCTCCTGCCTGGTGAGCCCCCTTTTCAGAGCGGATAGGCCCCTCTCTCCCTCCCCCTGCCCATTCTCCCCGTGGCTTCCACTCCTGTGTGCTCCACTCACTGAAAGGGATTCTGCCTGGCAGGTGTGGGCAGAACGGGCCTGGCAAAGGTGGGGCACCAAGGGCTTCTCAATACAGCCTTCCCCAAAAGACTCTCTGAGTGGCTCCTGAAAAGATCATCAAAACCTAGAGCTATAAATATGGGGAAAACATTTAAGCCAGTCCTGACCCCACAAACAAAATAGTTTAATCCACTTTCCAGAGAAATGCCTGAAACTGTCAGTCCTAGAAGGACTTCATCCTTCCCCAAGGCAACCCAGCACCTAAGGCCATCAACCCTGGGCCAGTGAATGTATTTCCTGGTATTAGGATGTCAGATTAATTTGATGTATTCATCTTCTCTCAACTGTGGAAGGTGCTCAGAAGGGGAGTGGGTGAAGAAGCTGCACTGCTCATTTTAAACTTGAGCCAATGTTTCTGCTTTCCTAGAGCCAGAAGTTTGAATCTACCTTTGAAGGGAGACTGCTTTTTTTGGCGGGGAACCTCTAATGGGTGTATTAATCAGGATTTTTTTTATTGCTGAAGGCATAAACCCATTCAAACCACTGTGGGCTGAGGAATTTGCTGAATTCAGCAACTAAAGCTCAGGAACTGGGAGCTTGTGAGCGGGCCTCGGGGGAGACATAAGCTAAGGCGCGCTCCGGGCTCTCTTCCTCCCTTCTTGTTTCTTATCTGTGCTTCTCTCTTGCTCCTTGACTTCCTCCACAAGCTGGAGCCGTGCCTGGCTGCCCACAGCCCACCCCCAGACCCCTACAAACTGTCTAGTCCAGATGAGGGACAGAGTAGAATGAAGGGGCCCCAGCCATGACAGCAGCTGAGGGCAGAGTGACATAGGCCCCCTCAAGTCAGGGGACAGATGGAGGGCACGTGTGGGTCCCAGAGATTCCGCAGGTCCTTCAGAGCTAGGATGGGGATCAAGGGTGCCATGTACTGTTGTGTACGTTTTGCAACCACACAACCCTAGGGGCTCCGCGACATGAACTGCAGGCATAGGCAGTGGATGGAGTAAGAACCAAAAAATGGTCAGCTAAGTTATAGCTCAGGCAAGACCAACGGGACCCTGTAGAGGACAGGCCTGCCGAGACCTGCTCTCGTTTTTAGAGGAAGATGGCAATGGAAATACCTTCATGAGGAATAAAAGCCTTGTGAAGGAGGATGCACTTTGAATTGGCTGGTGAACATCATTGTATAAAGGTTTCTGTTTAGTTTGCTTTTTTTTTTTTTGGTAAAGTTTTCATTGAGGGCTCAGAAAAGTGCACAAATCATAAGTGCCCAGCTCAATGAATTGTCATCATAATGTGAACCCGCCCATGTGGCCAGCACTCAGATTAGGAATCCGAAGATACCAGCAGCCAGAATTCCCCTTCTAGTCACTATCCGCTCCCCCCCCAAGTCTTTCCTATGATAGACTCCAATAAAAGCTCCAAGCAGCATAGACTTGTCTTGCCTGCTCTTGAACTTTTATAAAATGAATCATACCATTTGTATTCTCTCATGTCTGAATCGTTTTGCTCAGTAATATGCTTGCAAGATTCATCTGTGCTCTTGTGACAGCATGGTTCATGCGTTCTCATTGCCACACAGTGTTTCATGGAGTGACTGTGCCACGTTTTGCTTATCTATCCTGCTGTCGGCAGGAACTTAAAGAGGTAGTTTCCCAGTTTGGGACAATTACAAATAGAGCTCTTATGAATATTCTTGGTATACATATACACCCAATTAGGTTCAATCGACACTCAGTAGTAGAATTTCTGGACCAAAGGGTCTGCGTATGTTCAGCTTTAGGAGATATCTCTAGTTTTCCAGAGTGGCTATCCCAAGTGGCTCTCCCTTCAGCGGCATGTGAGAATTACATTTGTTCCATATCCTCTTCAACACTTGGAATTGTCAGCTTTTTAATTTTTAGCCATTCTAGTGGGTATATGCAGTTTTGTGTTGAGTCCCATATCATTGGTCTTTTGAATATTCTCTTTGCTGAGGCGTCAGTTCAAGTCTTTTGCCCATTTATCTATTGAGCACTCAGCCTTATCTTTGTGTCAGAGAGCTTTATGCATTTGAATCCTCTGTCGGAAATATTTATTACAAATACCCTCCCTTAGTCTATAACTTCTTTTTGGTGCTCTTAAGGGGGTCTTTTGATAATCAGAAGTTCTTAATTTTAATGTAACCCAATTTTTCAAATGTTACCCCATGGTTAGTGCTTTTTGTGTTATATTTAAGAACTCTGCCTATTCCAGAGACAGTTACTTTTAAAGGCAAGTTTAAGTGGAAAGAAATGAGGATTCAAAGGAGGATGAATCATTCAGTGAAAACAACTTAAGCAATATTTTTATGTACATCTGAGCTGTAATGTGAAAAATCCAACTCCGTAACATATATCTCAGACTCAATATCACTTCAAATATGAAGTGTACTGGGGAGGCATTTGTTCTTAATTCGTTATGGAATACCAGGGTTGCATGCATCTTAGAAGCCTTGCCTTTCTCAATCTGTCTCGGTTCCGTGCATATTCACGGAGCACCCCTCTGTGCTGAGCTCCCTGTTGGGAATGAGGGATGTGAGAGGAGCGAGGGGCAAGCAACGCTTACAGGCACATGGGCCCTGGCAGGAAAGACAGAGATGAAGCCCAGTTGTCGTGACAAGTAAGAGCGGCTGTGATGCAGACACGTCCTAAGTCCACATGGCCCCAAAGGAGAGGGGCGCATGTGCTTGAGAATGACGGCCTCCCAAACACGAGAGAGACTTCCGAACGGAATCTGAAACTGCTGTGGCCCATTGCTCAGGAAGCTTTAGAAGGCGGTTCAGTCCAGAGAGAGGAAATAGATTGTCTGTGGCGGACGTTCTGAAGGAATTTGCTTGAATGGAGCACTTAGCACCTGCCTCCCCGGGCT
>PVIY010061250.1:0-11298 GCA_004026745.1 Myrmecophaga tridactyla | reverse complement strand
TGGGGACAATTTCCTAAAGGGTGTCTCTTTCCCAAGAAAAGGGGGGCAGGGTCCAGCTCAAGTGGAGGCCCTCCTTCAGGGAATTCAGGACCCAGGAACGGGAAAACAGAAACAACCAAAGTGCCCCTACTACCTCAGCCTCTGTCTCAACCACAACACTGGCAGGGAGAGGCTGTTGAAATTAAAGGCACTGCATCACTTTAAGTCAGTGGGTAGCTGCAAGCAGAGAAGCACAACATGCTAGGTAGTACAGGAAAAGCACAGAGTCTAGAGTCTTTCATAGGAAAGGATGACAACCTGCTGGGTCTCACCCTCAGGGAAACTTGATACTGGCTACTTTCTCCTCCTGAGACATGGGCCTATCTGGTCTGGGAAAATCTAACTGGGGTCAATCATACCTGAGGAGACCCTCCTCAAAAAAAATGTTCCATATAGGCAGGGCCAAGAACAGAAAAACAATAATTGAAAAATTCTAATCAGTTAAACAGAACTTATACTAGAGGTCTAGAATAAGTTGAACTGAATGCCAAAGAACAGATAAAGAACAAAGTCAATCAACAAGAAAAGCCTAAGTAAGAGAGTGAAAACTACTAATTAGAATAAGCTAATTAAGGAAAACAAATGCCTAAATGCCAGCAAAAAATAATGAGTCATACTAGGAAAATGGAAGATATGCCCCAGTAAAAGGAACAGACCAACATTTCAAATGAGATACAGGAGATGAAACACCTAATTCAGGATGTTTGAACAGACATGCAAAATCACATCAAAAATAAAATCAACAAGTTGAGGGAAGATACGGCAAAAGAGATGAAGGATATAAAGAAGACACTGTGTGAACATAAAGAACTCAAAACTTTGAAAAAACAAATCACAAAACTTATGGGAATGAAAGGCACAATAGAAGAGATTAATAGTGGAGAACTACAACAGTAGACTTGAAGAGGCAGAAGAAAGGATGACTGAACTAGAGGACAGGACATCTGAAATTCTACACACAAAAGAAAAGACAGGAAAAGAATGGAAAAATTGAGAAGGGTCTCAGGGAACTGAATGACAACATGAAGTGCATGAATATATGTGTTATGGGTTTCCAGAAGAAGAAGAAAAGGGAAAGGGGCAGAAAGACTAATGGAGAAAATAATGACTGAAAATTTCCCATCTCTTATGAAAGACATAAAATTAGGGATCCAAGAAGTGCAGCATACCCCAAGGACCTACTCTAAGACACTAGTCAGACTGGCAAATATCAAAGACAAAGAGAGAATTCTGAAAGCAGCAAGAGAAAAGCAATTCATTACATACAAGTGAAGCTTAATATGACTATGTGTGGATTTCTCAGCAGAAACTATGGAGGCTAGAAGGCAGTGCTATGATATATTTAAGATTCTGAAAGAGAAAAAGCTTCCAACCAATAACTCCATACCCAACAAAACTGTCCTTCAAAAATGAGAGGGAGTTTAAAATATTTTCAGAAAAACAGTCACTGAGAGAGTCTGTGACTAAGACCTGTTCTACAAGAAATACTGAAAGGAGCACTACAGGCAGATAGGAAAAGACAGGAGAGAGAGGTCTGGAGAAGAGCATAGGAATGAAGACTACCAGTAAAGTTAAAAGGAGAAAAAAATGAGGTATTACATATAAAATTGAAAAGACAAAATGGTAGAAGAAAGTACTGCCTTTACAGTAATAACATCAAATGTTAATGGATTAAACTCCCCAATCAAAAGACATAGACTGGCAGAATGGATTAAAAAACAGGACCCATGTTGTCTACAGGAGACTCACTTTAGACCCAAAGAAAAAACAGGTTGAAAGTGAAAGGTTGGTAAAGGATATTTCATACACATAACAACGAGAAAAGAGCAGAGGAATTATACTAATATCCAACATATTAGACTACAAATATAAAACAGTTTTAAAAGACAAAGAAGGACACTATGTATTAATAAAAGGAACTCTTCAACAAGAAGAGACAAGAATCAAAAATATTTATGCACTGAGCCAGAGTGCCCCAAAATAATGAGGCAAGCACTGACAATACTGAAGAGAGAAGTAGACACCTCTATGATAATAGATGGAGACTTTAATTCCCTGCTCTCATCAATGGATAGGACATCTAGACAGGAACAATAAGGATACAGAAATTTTGAATAATACAATAAATGAACTAGATTTAACAGATATTTATAGAATATTATACACCACAACAACAGGATACACATTTTTTGCAAGTGCTCATGGATCATTCTCAAGGATAGACCATATGCTGATTCACAAAGCAAATCTCAATCAATTTAAGAAGATCGAAATTACATAAAACTCTTTCTTGGATCAAAATGGAATGAAGTTGGAAATCAATAACAGGTTGGTGGGAATGTAAAATGGTGCAACTGCTCTGGAAGGCAGTTTGGCCTCAAACACACAATGAGATATCATTTCACACCAATTAGAATGGAATACAGGCGTTGGAAAGGATATGGAGAATCAGGAACACTCACTCATTCACTGGTGGTGTGAATTTAAAATGGTGTAGTCACTGTGGAAGACACTTTGGCATTTCCTCAGGAAGCTAAGTATAGAATTGCCATATGATCCAGGAATCCCACTACTAGGCATATACCCAGAAGAACTGAGAGCAGAGAAATGAACAGACATTTGTGCACCAAAATTCATAATGATATTATTCTCAGTTGCCAAAAGATGGAAGCAACCCAAGTATCCATCAACTGAGGAATGGATAAACCAAATGTGGAGTATACATATGATAGAATATCACTGAACAATAAGAAAGAATGAAGTCCTGATGCATGTGATAACATGGATGTACCTGAAGGACATTATGTTGAGTGAAATAAGCAGACACAAAAGGACAAATATTGCATGATCTTACTGATATGAACTAATTATAATAAGTAAATTCATAGAATGAGAATGTAGAATAGCTTACAGGGGTTAGAATAGGGAGCTGATGCTTAATTTGTGCAGAATTTCTATTTAGGTTGATTGTAAATGGTTGGAAAGGGATAGTGGTGAAGGTAGCACATTATTGTGAGTGTAATTAACAGAGCTGAATTATGTTTGTGAATATGGTTGTAAGGGGAAGTTTGGGGTCCTTTATGTCACTAGAAGGAAAGTTCAAAGGCAAAAGGGGGGGCAGGAGGACTTGGTTAATAGTACAAATATAAGAATGTTTTTCATGAATATTACAAATATACAATGCTTTTTTCAAGGTGTTAATAATAGGGTGATATACGGGAAAAACATAAACTATAGACTAAGTTAAAAGTAATATTTTTACATTCTTTCATCAATTGTAACAAAGGTACTAAACTAATGTAATGTATGAACTACAGGGGGTTGTATATAACGTATTTTTTTACATGACTTTTCTATAAACCTACAACTTCTCTAATGAAAAAAAAAGACAACTGAATAGAAAAATGGACAAAAGACTAGACCAAGCACTTCACAGGAGTTGATATCCAATGGTCAACAAAAACAAAACGATGTTCAACCTCATCAATATCAGCAAATTGCAAATTAAAACATCAATGAGATACTGCAGAATATCTAAAATAGCTAAAGCAGAATAGCTAAAATTAAAAAAACTGAGGATATCAAGTGTTGAAAGGGATGTGGAAGAACTGGTACTCTCACACACTAAGGTGAGAGTGTAAATTGGTACAATGACGGTACCAAATAATTGGTACAATGATGGTACCAAATAATTGGTACATATATTCTATAACACCAAAATTCCCCCCAATCAAAATACATACTTATATTCAGCAAAAGAGAACTGTCACCAAAACAGAACTCAAATGTCCATCTATAGTAGCTGCATAAATAAATTGTGGCATTGTTTTATAATAGAATAATAAGTCAGTGAAAACCAATAAACTACTATTATACATAGCAACATATACAAATCTCACAAACATGATACTTGAGTAAAAGAAGTCAGACAACAAGTGCACTTATATGATTCCATTTATATAAAGTTCAAAAACAGGTGAAATTAATCTCTGAGGGTAGAAGGGAAAATAGTGGTTACTTCTGGGGAACTCTGAGTAGGTAATGATTAGGAGGGCATGTGCTGGTAATGTTCTATATGTTGATCTGGGTGATGGTTATCTAGATGCAGTCATTTTGTAATAATTCAAAGAGATGTACACTTATGATTTGCATACTTTCCTGTGTGTGTATGTTATACTTCACTAACATAAAAAACACACATTCCACGGCATTTCTATGCCTTTTTTTTTGCTTATCATCAAACTTACGTTTTTCAAGTTTTAAATAAAAATTTAACTATTAATTATTGAATGCTACATTTTACTTGCTATTCTATATTGTAAGGTCTCTTAGACTACTTGATAGAGTTAAATATATAAAGTTAAGGGCAAAATAAACAAAGCATGATTTGGTTAGGACTAATGATTCAATGTATTCCAAACTTTTCCATGAAAGGATCCATATCAGCAAAAACGCTCAAGGACCTGGAGAAATGTCCTGATACAAGCTGTTAGAAGTCCAAACTTTCTAAAAAGTTTAATTTTTACTATTTTGTTTTATTTTTAAAATGTTTATGAAGTTTACATTAGAGTCCATAATATGTACATTTATTTTATTATAAAAATGTTTAACATTATTTTCTATGGCATCAAATTAGCATTTGGGGAAGCTGCATTATATTTATTCTGAGGCTTTACTCCCTGGGAGTACAAAACCCAGTCTGAGAAACACAGCATTATAAGTACATGCTATTTAAAGACTTTCCTTGTGCATTCTTACCTCCATAGTAGGTGGAATCTTTCTTGTTCTTCTAATCCAAGCTGAAAACAGAAATATTTAAAAGAAAATTTTCCATAATGTGCACATTTATTTATTTATTTATTCAAACAACAAATCTTTAGTGAGGATGAACTATATACTAAGTAGACATTGGAAATAACAGCAGTGAATCAAACAGATGAGGTCTCTTCTGTCCTTCAGCATATATACTACTGTAGGGGTACTGAAAATAAACATATGTTGGTATAATGTCAGGTAGTGATTTGTGTAATAAAAAAATGCAACAGTTTGGAGAACAAAATGGGGACAGCTTCATTTCTTCATAGTCATACCTCATGTAACTATCTGAGATCAATTTATTGTATTTATGCCATATAGGCCAAATCAAAATAGAATAAACTTCAAGACAATGTCAAAATTATATTACCCTGGAATTTTGAATTAGAATTGCTGGATTTATAAAGGAAGGGATTTGAAAGTTTATATGCATAGAGATTTCTCTTTTGATCTGCTCCAGCAGGCAACCTACCTCCTGTGGCTGTGAGCATTATCAGCACACTTGGGAGCTGAGTTGCAGAGGTAAAGAGAGTCCACATTTGTTAAGTGCCTGTTGGGAACTGGGCACAGTGTTAGATGCTTTATACAAATGGGAAGGAAGTGGGGCAGCTGCTTCCAGGGAAATATATTAGGAACACATGAAAGACAGTATAGTGCTTAGGAGAGAAGATTCTCAAGTCAGACTTTCTGGGTAAAAATTCCAGCTTCTTTACTTAACTAGTGTATCATCTGGGGTGTGTTTTTTAATTTTCTAAGCATCTGATTCCCCATCTGTAAATGGAGATTATAAAAGGGCCTATTGTTGTGAAAGTTGTATGAGATAAAATACATATAAATGCTTAGCTCAGTGCCTGCATATAATAAGCACTCAAATCTAAGTTATGACTATTATTATACAAACTTAATATTTTATAACACAGATTCCAAAAAGCAAAGCTCAACAATATCTGCTTGGCCTATAGGGATATATAGCAGACTATAAAAAAATGTATTGTAGGAAAATATGGTGTGTGTGTGCAGAGGGGGTGGTATATGGGAACTCTGTGCCTTCTGCATGATTTTTTTCTATAAACCTACAACTGCGCAAATGAAAAAAAGAGAAAAAGTAGAGAAACTGTATTTTATCACTTCAGTTGATAAAATCCTCATTACAAAATTATGAGCTATTATTTTTCAGAGAAATTAAAGAATTTTCCCAAGTTTAACCATTAAGTAATAATAGTGGGATTTGAATATTAGAATAGTGGTCTGACTCACTCAGGCTTCCAAAATCATCATACTCTATAGTCATTCAAATTTTAGTGAGCAACATGCAAAGAACACTAAACTAAGAAGAGATATAGATTGCAGTTCTTACTACAGTCAGAAAATTAAAATTATTGACTCTCTTTTACAGATTGGGAAACTGAAGCATAGAGCTATTAAGTAATTTGCCCTAGGCAACATTTATGAGTGGCAGATACAGGAATCAAACTGGTTGTTCTGGCTCTATCAAGTCTGAGCTTTGCCCATTCACCAGCCACACTCTTCTGATCAGCTGACTTTCTATTATTCAAGTAACAGTACCATGACTGGTCCTCGACAAGCAGATCACTACCTGACTATGGAGGTGGGAAATAGCAATTTTCAACGGTGGAAATGGGATTACTCATTTCTCCCTGCTCTGTTCTCTCTTGTTTGAATCCCATATATATATTGCCAATGTAATCCCAGCATTTTGCCTTCTTTACTCCTGTTTCTGATCCTCTACCCTAGTAATCGTTTCTGCATTTTCTCTTTGCTTCCATGCCCATTTGGTCCATTTCTAACCATAACTTGTTCATGCTTTATATTCTTCGTTAGGCTGTAGACTGTCAAAGGTAGGATGTTCCCTGGGGAGATTTATTTTTCTATCACCTAAATTCCTTGAAAGGGTAGATACTTAATACACCTATTGAATAAATACTTCCATTCTAAAAATATTGTGATGTGATTTGGGCCTGTATTAGAAAATACTGTTTGGCAATACCAAGATTCCTCTATGCAGCCAAGGACCTAAGTGGTTAATGGAATTTTCATTTATGGTCAAAACAAAAGTTACCTGTCTATATTTTATACAGCTTTTCTGTTTCTAGCTAAGAGGCTTCTTTTAAAATAATTCAGCATGAACCATGTACCTGTAAAAGGTTTGAAACAGTAAATTTTCAGTTTTAATTTAGATTAGAAAGCAAATTCAGAAAAGTCAGCTGCTAGGGCAGAGGTCAGCAAACTTTACAGCATGCAAACCAATTCCAGCCCACTACCTGTGTTCATACAGCCTTCAAGTTAAGATTGCTTTTAACAGTTTTAAATGATTGAAATAAAAGTCGAAAGAAAAACATTATTTCATAACACATGAAAATTGCATAGAATTAAAATTTCAGGGTCCATAAATAAAGTTTATTGGAACAAGCTATATTCATTTGTTTACATATTATCTATGTCTGATTTTGTGCCACAACAGCAGAGTTGACTGGCTGTATGAAAGATCTTATGATCTGCAAAGCTTAAAATATTTATGATCTGTTTCCTTACAGACAAAGTTTGCCAATCATTGTGATAGGACTACTATTAAGTATAATCCCTTTAGGAACAACTATACAACTTGATTTAAAAAACATTTATATTATCTAAAATAAAAATCATTATTAACCATTACATTTTTTACTAACGATGATCAGGTATTCTAGTGTCTATGAATACATACCAGTGGGCCTAATAAAATGCTGAAAAATAATGGCACAATGCACATGTACTACCATCATGAGAAAACAAATCAAAATGACAATCTGTTCTATGGATGACTCTATAAAACAACATTTCAGTTTTCTTGTAAGAGCAGGGAAAGGAAAATACTTTAATAGAATCTAAAAAATATATAAGGTAAATAAAGAGGCTGGGGAAACTCTGATGCATATATCTTGATGGTTTTACGTAAGTTAATAAAATTCATTCATAAATCTAAGAATTCCATAGAACTCAGATATGAATGCATTAAGTACAATCTAGTCTATGCGTTCTCATGAGACACTATTCTCTAAGAAAATAGTTCATTTTTAATGACACCCCCCCGCCCAAAAAAGATCTTCAGTATATACAGAGATATAAATGCAACTGCTGAAGGAAATCTGTTTTTAACCAGATATTTGAAAAGTCTTCTTTAGATGATGGCTGATGCCCATTCCGTGTTTGTTATGTATCTAGGAAAGGTTATCAATGGGAATTTTCAATGTGATCACTCATTTATTAATCACCCCCTATCCCTCAACAACTATATACAACAAAGGAAATGTCCTGTTGGAGGTTGTCAAAACTTTGGAGGAGAAAGAAATAGAAGTAAGTAATAATATCAAATAACTACATTTTTCCCCCTCAAAATCTTCTGAAACTGAGCCTCTATTCAATTATAAATTATATAATGAATTGTTAATTATATCTATATGGTGGATTCTGTATCACTCCTCATTATAAAAAAAACCATTGTTTGAATAGAATTTAGTAAGATTACTGGACAGTTTACATTTAAAATCTTAACATTCTTTCATCCATGTTCATTTGCATTCTCATAAGTATGTGTGATATTTTCACTGAATTTGAATATTCCTTTTGGAACATAACACACTATAATGAACATAAAAGTAGGCATGCAAATTAAAGCTACCATGAGGAAGCTTTAAAAGAGGCTAGAGGAAGCAGGCAGGAAAATACTTCATGAAGCATGCAATCTTGAAATCTCCATAGGCACTGGAAATGGCTGTTACGATTTTAGAAGCATTGCCAATAGGAATTCTATTTCGTCAGAATTCTATCATCAGATACCGTAGGTGACCATTCAGAACTAAAATCACGGAAAGGTTATCAATAGTTTGCATCCAAAAATATTACATGAGAAATATGTGTTGGTTTCTTCACTTAAGCTAAAGAAGAGACTGTAAGAAATGATCCTTGCCGATTCTGAGTGTTGACATTTCCTAAAGAACTTCATAAAGAAATCCACATTTTTTTAAATGTGAAAATTCTTCAAAGGATATATTATGAAATAAGTCATTTTCTGATTACTGACCTCTAAGTATATCTTAAGGCCACTATTGGATTTAGTTGACATATTTAACTTGCAAATTTTGTCATGCCTATGGTTATTACTGTTCTTTTTTCTTAATCAATTTTATTGAGGTATAATTTACAAACAATACAGTGAGGCGCTTTTAAGTGTGCATTTCCATGAGTTCTGACAAATGTTACAACCCTGTGACCACTACCAAAATCAGTAGACAGAACATTTTCATCACCTCATAAAGTCCCCCTAAAGCCTGTTTACAAGCAAACTCCCTGTCTAACTCACCCATAGCCTACAGGCAATGAGTAGCATGCTTTCTGTCACTGTAGATTAATTAGTTTTGCCTGATGTAGAATTTCAAATAAATGGAATCTTGAAGTATGTGCTCTTTTGTGGGGGGCTTATAATATAAATATGTTTGAGGTTCATGCATGTTTCTGTGTAGTGAGCAGATTTTTAAGGTAGACCCTATGACCACTACCCTCCTTGTGTTCACACCCTTACATGATCTCCTTTCCTTGAGAGTGGGCAGGACCCATGACCCAACTATGAGAATATGGCAAAGATGATGGGATGTACATGACTACATTATTATGTTACTTAAGATTATAGAAACCATCTTCTGGAGTCTCTTTGCTCCTTGCTGGCTGTAAGGAAACAAAAAGCCAGGTTGGAGAACCCCATGTGGAAAGAAACTGCTGGCGATCCTTAGGAGCTTAGGGTAGCCTCTGGTCAATAGTCACCAAATAACTGAAGCTCTCAGTCCATTTCACACTCACAAGAAAGTGAATGATGCCAACAACCACATGGATGGAAAAGAGGATATTTCCCCAGTTGAGCCTCAAGATGAGAACCCAACACCGGCTGACACCTTGATTACAGCTTTGTGAACCCTATATAAAGTGCCCGTAACTGCTTGCCTGTACTCATAATCCTAAAAAACTGTGAGATAATAAATGTACACTGTTTAAAAGTGCTAAATTTGTGGTAATATTGATATGCAGCAACAAATAACAACTACATTGAGCATATCAGCATTTCATTCATTTCATTGCTGGGAGTAGCATTCCACTGTATGGAAATACAACAATTTTTCCATTCACTTGTTGGATATTTGGGTGTTTTTCAGTTTTTGGCTAAAATGAAAAAAATTCCTATGAACAATTTGGGTACAGATCTCCCTCCTTTCCTCCTCTCCCCCCCACCCCGCACTCTCTCCATTGCTTGCTTCCTTCCTTCATTCACTGAGAAGCAGAATTTCTAGGTTCTATGGTAAGGGGAAATTTAAATTTATAAGGAACTGACACACTGTTTTCCAAAGTGGTTGCAGCATTTCACACTCTAGCCAGAAATTTTAAAAAGTTTAGTTGCTTCCAAGACATTTAATAATCAGAATGTCAGAGGTCAAAGGTAAAGAGAGGATCTTGAAAGCAGCAAGAGAAAAGCAATCCATCACATACAAGGGAAGCCCAATAAGACTATGCGCATATCTCTCAGCAGAAACCATGGAGACGAGAAGACAGTGGGATAATATATTTAAAGTATTAAAAGAGAAAAACTGCCAACCAAGAATTCTATATCCAGCAAAACTGTCCTTCAAAAATGAGGGAGAAATTAAAACATTTTCAGACAAAAAAATCACTGAGAGAATTTGTGCCCAAGAGACCAGCTCTGCAAAAAATACTAAAGGGAACACTAGAAACAGATATGAAGACAGAGAGGTGTGGAGAAGAGTGTAGAAAGGAAGACTATGAGTAAAGGTAAAAAGAAGGAAAATTAGATATGACATATAAAATTCAGAATGCAAAATAGTAGAAGAAAGTACTACCCATGCAGTAATAACACTGAATGTTAATGGATTATGTTTTTGCATGAGGAAGAACAAAGGAATGTCATTATTGCAGGGTGCTGAAAATAGATGATAATTAATACTTTAAAATATCACCTTATGTGTGAAACTAAAGCAAAAAATGTTTATTTGATACAAAATTTATATTTTGACTAGAGCATTTCCTAATATAACTCAGGTAGATAGTTTGATTGAATGTCATAAGTACTTGGAATCTCAGGTAGCACATGAGAATTTGTTGGTTTATCCAGAGTGATGCCCCAATAAACCCCAGAATGATTTGATCAGTGACTGGAAAAGTATTCGCAAGCCCCCTTCAGGGAATGGTGAGAGCGGGGAGAAATTCAACTTCCCCAAGTTGAATTCTTGATATTCTCACAAGCAGTGTGGACAACCAAAGCTATAGGCTGAGCCCCCAGTCTTGGGGTTTGTTCATATGAAACTTAACCCCACAGGGGATAGGTCAAGTCTACTTAAAATTAAGCCTAAGAGTCACCCCCAAGAGAACCTCTTTTGTTGC
>PVIY010061249.1:0-11313 GCA_004026745.1 Myrmecophaga tridactyla | reverse complement strand
CACACTGCTCCACCGTCACTCTTTTTTTTTTTTAACTTTTTTATTTTATAGTATAATATATATACAAAGCAAAGAAATAAAAAAAGCAATAGTTTTCAAAGCACTCTTCAACAAGTGGTTACAGAACAGATCCCATAGTTCATGATGGGCTCATATGATCCTCTCATATTTTTCCTTCTAGCTACTCTAGAATATAGGAGGCTAGAGGGCTTAAATACTTTTTTATCATCACAATCGAGTTTTTTCCCTTCTTTTTTTGTGAACAATAATAAATATACAAAAAAGCTATAAATGTCAAAGCACAGCACTACAATTAGTTGTAGAGCATATTTCAGACTTTGACATGCTTTACACTTTCACAATTTTAGGTTTTTACTTCTAGCTGCCCTAAAATACTAGAGGCTAAAAGAGAAATCAGTTTAATGATTCACCATTCATATTCATTTGTTAAGTCCTATCTTCTATGTATAATTCCACCATCACCTTTGATCTTTCTATACCTCTCTTTGGCCACCTTCATTCTTTTGCATGTGCATATCCTGTTTTCCAAAAAGCATTTGTTAAAAAGACATTTCTTTCCAAAATTGAATGGCTTTTGCTCCCTTGTCAAAAAGCAGTTCGCCTTAAATGTGAGCATTGATTTCTGAATTCTTAATTCAATTCCAGTGATCTACAGGTCTGTTCTTGTGCCAGAACCATGCTGTTTTGATTAATATGGTTTTGTAATAAGTTTTAAGTTCAGGATGTATATGTCCTCCAATGTCATTCTTTTTTTTTCCAAGCTGTTTTTCCCTGGCCATTTGGGCCCCTTACCCTTCCATATAAATTTGATGACTGGCTTTTCCATTTCTGCAAAGAAGGCTGTTGGAATTTTAATTAGGATTGTGTTGAATTTATAAATCATTTTTGGTAGAACTGGCATCTTAATACTATTTAGTTTTCCCATCTACAAACAGAATATCTTTTCATTTATTTAGGCCTTCTTTGATTTCTTTTAGCAATATTTTGTGGTTTTCTATGTACAAATCCTTAACAATGAAACCTGGGAGAGAAGGACCAGCAGATACAGCTATGGCGTTGTCATGTAACAGAGGAGTCCAGGATCACCAGATCGCCTGCTGATGTTTGATTTGGAGATTTTCACAGCCTCAGAGCTCTAGACATGTAAGCTAATAAATCCCCCTGTGTCCTTGCTTTTTTTCCCCTTAGTCTAGCTAAAAGTTTATCAATTTTATTGGTCTTTTCAAAGAAACAAATTTTGGTTTTCTTTATTCTCTCTGTATATGTTTTTAACTTTTTAATTGTATAATATAACACATTGTGCCAGTTTGAAAGGATGTATGTACCCTAGAAAAGCCATGTTTTAATTCTAATTCCTGTTCAGTAATGTATGCTTGAAACTGCAGTTCAATCATCCCCCTGGAGATGTGACTCAATCAAGAGTGGTTGTTAAACTGAATTAGGTGACGACATGTCTCCACCCATTTGGGTGGGTCTTGATTGGTTTCTGGAGTCCTATAAAAGAGGAAACATTTTGGAGAATGAGAGAGATTCAGAGAGAGCAGAGAATGCTGCAGCACCATGAAGCAGAGAGCCCACCAGCCAGTGACCTTTGGATATTAAGACGGAGAACGCCTCCCAGGGAGCTTCATGAAACAGGAAGCCAGGAGAGAAAGCTAGCAGAGGATGCCATGCTTTCCATATGCCTTTCCAGATGAGAGAGAAACCCTGACTGTGTTTGCCACATGCGTCTCACTTGAGAGATCAACCCTTGAACTTCATTGGCCTTCTTGAACCAAGGTATCTTTCCCTAGATGCCTTTGATTGGAAATTTCTATAGACTTGTTTTAATTGGGACATTTTCTCAGCCTATAGAACTGTAAACTAGCAACTTATTAAATTCCCCCTTTTAAAAGCCACTCCATTTCTGGTATGTTGCATTCTGGCAGCTAGCAAACTAGAACACACATATACAAGGCAAAGAAAGAAAAAGCAATAGTTTTCAAAGCATTCTTCAACAAGTAGTTACAGGACTGATCCCAGAGTTTGTCATGGGCTACTGTACCATCCTCCCAGATTTTTCCTTTTAGCTGCTCCAGAATATAGGAGACTAGAAAGAATAACTTTTTTTTATGATCACAATCGACTTTTTTTTTCTATTTTATGAAAAATAGCATATATTCAAAGAATACAAATATTTCCAAGCACAGAAAAACAATTAACTGTAGATCAGATTTCAGAGTTTGGTATGGGTTACAGTTCTACAATTTTGGGGTTTTACTTCCAGCTGCCCTATGATACTGGAGAATAAAAGAAATATCAATTTAATTATATTCAATTGTTAAACCCTACCTTTTCGGTATAACACCACCATCACCTTTGATCTTTCTGTCCTACTCTTTAAGGGTATTTGGGCTGTGGCTGTTCTAACTTTTTCATGTTGGAAGGGACTGTCAATAATATGGGTTAGTGAGATGGAACTAGCTGATGTTCTGGAGAGGTTGACCCCTAGGTTTCAGGATTTATCTGGTCTAGGGACCCATCTGGAGGTTGTAGGTTTCTAGAAAGTTACGCTAGTGCATGGAATGTTCATGGAATCTTATATATTGCCCTAGGTACTGTTTAAGATTGGCTGGAATGGTTTTGGTTGGGGTTTGTCAGGTTATGATAGGTAGCATTGTCTAACCCAAGTTTGTGTAAGAGTGACCTCCACAGTAGCCACTTGAGTCTATTTGAACCTTCTTTGCCACTGATGCTTTATAGTTACACTTCTTTTTCCCCTTTTGGTAAGGATGGAATTGTTGATCCCATGGTGCCAGGGCCAGACTCATCCCAGGAAGTCATCTCCCATGCTGCTAGGGAGATTTTCACCCCTGGATGTCATGTATCAAGTAGGGGGGAGAGCAATGATTTTACTTGCAGAGTTGGGCTTAGAGAGAGTGAGGCCACATGTGAACAAAAAAAGAGGTCCTCCAGAAGTAACTCTTAGGCATACCTATAAGTAAGCTAAGCTTCTCTGCTACCTATATATGCTTCAAAAGAGTAAGCCTCAAAATCAAGGGCTTGGCCTTTTGATTTGGGTGTCCCTAATGTTTGGCACAGTATCAGGGGATTCCCTGATGGTAAAGTTTAATAGTTCCATATTTTTTCTCCCACCTTCAAGGGACTTTGCCAATACTTTTTGATTATTTGCTTAATATGTTCTAGGATATATCCAGGAATTGCATTAAGCTATACAGGATTAAAGGCCCTCATTCTTATTCTGGGCTCCCTGTTTTTCAGTTGTTCAAATGAACTATCTAGACAGGTTGAGCTAGATTATGTGCTACAGAAAATGTAGGTTAGGAAGAAAATAAATCTTTCTTCCATCGGTCTCAAAGAGTAGGTGTGGTTCTAAAATGTAGACAATGTCTTCCTTACCCCTGTGTTCTGAATTACTTTAATCCTGACCTGATCGGCTTCATTCTTATCTCCAAATGCCAGGTTATAGATATTTAAAATAGCCTCTCCAAATCCAGAAATAATAATTAGCACTCCAGAGTAAATGTGTCTGCTATAAGAGGTTACGATCCAAGCCCCTGTTTTCTTATAAGCATTTTCTAAAGGAGACCATACAATAATTATTGTTCTGTTTCTGGGTTATTTTATTTCACCTCACCAAATGTCCCACAGGTTCATTCACATTGTTGCATACCTCAGGACTTCGTCCCTTTTTGTAGCAACATAATGTTTGATAATATGTATCACCCATTGTTTGCCAATGTACTTCTCAGTCAGTGCATCCTTCAGCCATCTGCATTCATTAGGCATCATGTACAATGTCTAAAGTCCACAGTCCATCATCAGTCTCAATTTTAGATAATTTCATTGTTCCTAAGAAAAAAGATAACCAATAAACACACCCTCACCAAATAGGAAATCTAAACCTCCCCTTAACTCTTGTCCCTCCTGTTATTCATCTCTGCTATTGCTATGGTACTGCTGCTGTTTTCCTGTTAAACATAGCCCAAAGCATGAGACAGCAGTTTTTCCACTCTACCCTGGACTTAAATACTTTTGTACATGAATCATAGCTTTGAAGTAGTTCTTGGAAGAACTAATTTATATTTCTAGGGTTAATCAGTGGGACACATAGATCTATAAAACCCCTTTCAATCATGTTTACCTACAATATGGTAATATTACTTATAGATCCACTAGAGAACTGCCTTTACTTCTATCTATTATCTTATGTTTGAGTTCAACCTCATTAGCTAACCGTTTACCCATCTCTAGCTTCTATGTACCTCTAAGTCCCATATATTCTGTATTATAAGCCTCTGATTTTACCTTTACCATGATCATAAAAGTGGAGTCATAAAGTATCTATCCTTTTGTGTCTGGCTTATTTCACTCAGCATTATGTCTTCAAGGCTTATCCATCTTGTCATGTGCTTCAAGATGTCATTTCATTTTACTGCTACATATTATTCCATTATATGAACATACCAGATTTTGTTAATTCACTTGTCTGTTGATGGGCATTTGGATTGTTTCCATCTTTCGGCGATTGTGAATAATGCTGCTATGAACATCGGTGTGCAAATGTCTGTTTGTGTCACTGCTTTCAGCTCTTCTGGGTATATACCATGTAGTGCTATTGCTGGGTTGTAGGACAACTCGGTATTTAGTTTCCTAAGGAACCACCACACTGTCTTCCATAGTGGCTGTACCGTTATACATTCTCACTAGCAGTGCATAAGCATCCCAATTTCTCCACATCCTCTCTGCCATGGTCAGGTTCCTGTGTCAACTTGGCCAGGTGTTGGTGCCCAGTGGTCTGGTAGACAAGCGCTGGCTTGTCAGTTTCTATGAGGACATTTCATTGACTTAAATTATGATTACGTCAGCTGAATCCATAGCTGATTGCATTTGTAATCAGCCAAGGGGAGTATCTTCTGCAATGAGTGATGCTTAATCTAATTAGCAGAAGGCTTTTAAGGATTCAGAAGACACAGTTCCTCTTCCTGCTTCAGCTGGTGAACGTCTCCTGTGGAGTTTGTCCAGACTCTTCATTGGAGTCACCATCTTCATAGCCTGCCCTATGAATTTGGACTCTTCCATCCCCACGGTTGTCCAGCCAGCCTCTCCTAAGAGTTCGTTGTGGACTTCATCGGGGTTTCAAGCTTGCGGCCTACCCTACAGACCTTGGACTCTACATTCCCACGGTTACGTGAGCTACTTTTATAAATTTTATATCTACGGATGTCTCCTGCTGATTCTGTTTCTCTAGAGAACCCTAGCTAATACACTCTCTGACATTTATAGTTTCCTGTTTGTTTATTATGGCAGCCATTCTTATCGGTGTGAGGTGGTATCGCATTGTAGTCTTGATCTGCATTTCCCTTATAACTAATGAAAATGAGCATCTCTTCATATGCTTTTGAGCCATCTCTATTTGCTCTTCAGAAAAATGCCTATTCATATTTTTAGCCCATTTTATAATCGGGTCATTGTTCTTTTGTTGTTGAGTTATATGATATCTTTATGTATATAGGATATCAAATCTTTGTCTGATACATGATTTCCAAATATTTCTCCCATTGAGTTGGTTCAATGGGAGAGTCCCTTCAACTTTTTGACAAAATCTTTTGGTATGCAGAAGCATTTGATTTTGAGGAGTTCCCATTTATTTTGGTTGTTGTTGCTTGTGCTTTGGGTGTAAGGTTTAGGAAGCTACCTCCTATTAATAAGTCTTGAAGATGTTCCCCTATATTTTCTTCTAGAAGCTTTATGGTTCTAGTTCTTATATTTAGGTGTTTGATCAGTTTGAGTTAATTTTTGAATAAGGTGTAAGATAAGGGTCCTCTTTCATTCTTTTGGCTATTGATATCCAGTTCTCCCATGCCCATTTATTGAGAAGACTATTTTGTCCCAGTTCAGTGGATTTGGGGACCTTGTCAAAAATCAGTTGACCATAGGTTTGGTGGTCTATTGCTGCGCTCTCAATTCGATTCCATTGGTCAATACTTCTGCCTTTGTGCCAGTACCATGCTGTTGTTTTTTTTTCCCCCAAGGCAAGAACTCTAACTTTATTTCTTCTTTCATGTACATGGTTCATTCATTTATTTATGTTTGCCAAGATGTATAAAACAATTTTGAAGATATGAAGGAGTATATAATGAAAAAGAGCCCTTCCATTCAGTACCCCACACTGATATCATTTTTACTGCATTTCAGTTTGCATCAAATTTATGCTTTTTCAAATAGAAATCTAGCTCTTTCATGAGTATATATTTCTTTTGACTTTTGTCAAGGCTTTCCAGGTTTGAACTGTCTCCTTGATAGTTCCCATAATTCCCAATTATCTTCAGATCCTTCTGTCATCCTAGGCATCTTTCCATTAGGGACCTAGGTCCAGATGAGTTATTATTAAAAAAAAAAAACTTTTTTTAAAACATAGCATACAAGTACAAACATTCTTACCATATGATCATTCCATTCTTGTTATATAATAAAAACCTCACAATATCATCACCATGATCATTTCTTAGAACATTTGCATCAATTTAGAAACAGAAATAAAAAGAAAAAAGAAAAAATTCATGCATACCATACCCCTTACCTCTCCCTCTCATTGACTGCTAATATTTCCATTTACCCAATATAATTTAGCATTTGTTTCCCCTGTTTTTTTCTATACCCCTTATCACTCCCTTTTGTTGATCACTAACATTTCAGTCTACTAAATTTATTTTAACATTTGTTCTCCCTATTATTTATTTATTTTGGATCCATATGTCTTACTCGTCTGTCAATAAGGTAGATAAAAGGAGCATCAGACACAAGGTTTTCACAATCACCCAGTCACATTGTGAAAGCTATATCATTATACAATCATCTTCAAGAAATATGGCTACTGGAATACAGCTCTACATTTTCAGGCAGTTCCCTCCAGCCTCTCCATTACACGTTAACTAAAAAAGTGATATCTATATTATGCATAAGAATAACCTCCAGGATATCCTCTCGACTCTGTTTGGAATCTCTCAGCCATTGACAGTTGATTTTGTCTCATTTCACTCTTCCCCCTTTTGGTCGAGAAGGTTTTCTCAATCTCTTGAGGCTGAGTCCCAGCTTGTTCTAGGATTTCTGTCTCATGTTGCCAGGAAGGTCCACACACCTGGGAGTCATGTCCCACCTGGTGGGGGGAGGGCAGTGAGATTGCTTGTCATGTTGGCTGAGAGAGAGAGGCCACATCTGAGCAACGAAAGAGGTTCTCTTGGGGGTGACTCTTAGGCCTGATTTTAAGTAGTCTTCTCCTATCCTTTGTGGGGTTCAGTTTCATATGAACAAACCCCAAGATTGGGGGCTCAGCTTATTGCTTTGGTTGTTCCCACTGCTTGTGACAATATCAACAATTCTCCCCTTGGGGAAGTTGAATTTCCCCCCTTTCTCACCATTCCTCGAAGGGGACTTTGCAAATACTTTTTGATTCACTGTCCAAATCACTCTGGTATTTATCAGGGCATCACTCTGGACAAACCTACAAAATCTCATGCCCTACTCAAGGTTCCATGAACTTATGATGTTCAACTAAGCTGTCCACATAAGTTATATTAGGAAATGCAGTAGTCAAAATATAAATTTTGTACCAAATAAACATTTTTTGCTTTAGTCTCACACATAAGTTAAAGTTTTAAAATTTTAAATACCATCTATTTTCAGCACCTTGCAGTATTGACATTCCTTTGTTCTTCTGCAAGGTGTTTCTTGAATCCACTATCTTATCTTTTGGATTTTATTTGTAAGAGCTAAATGTTCTTTTTTTTTTTTTTTTTTTTTTTTAAGAGCTAAATGTTCTTTTAACTCTCTCTCTTTTTATCCTTTAGGTTACCCTTACTGGTACTCTTCAACTCTGTGCCTGCCTCCAGACCTCCCCTTCCTGTCCTGTTTTTTTTCAACTGGCAGGACTTCCTATAGTATTTCTTGTATGGTCACTTGTGCTGGTTTGAAAGGATATATGTACCCTAGAATAGCCATGTTTTAATCCTAATTCCATTTTGTAAAGGCAGCCGTTTCTTCTAATCCCTTTTCAGTATGTTTGAAATATGATCACATCATCTCCCCGGAGATGTGATTTAATCAAGGGTGGTTGTTAAGCTGGATTAAGTGGATGTCTGTCTCCACTCATTTGGGTGGGTCTTGATTAGTTTATTGGAATCCTATAAAAGAAGAAACAGTTTGGAGAATGTGAGAGATTCAGAGAGAGCAGAGTAGAGCAGAAAGACTTAGCCATGAGAGGCAGAGACTCCACCAGCCTGCGACCTTTGGAAATGAAAAAAGAAAATGCCTCCCGGGGAGTGTCATGAAACAGGAAGCCAGGAGAGAAAGCTAGCATATGATGCTGTGTTTGCCACGTGCCTTTCCAGATGAGAGAGAAACCCTGACTGTGTTTGCCATGTGCCTTTCCAGATGAGAGAGAAACCCTGAACTACATCTGCCTTCTTGAATCAAAGTACCTCTCCCTGGATGCCTTAGATTGGTCATTTCTATAGAATTATTTTAATTGGGACATTTTCTCAGCCTTAGAACTGTAAACTAGCAAACTAGAACACCAGTCTCTTGTTGACATATTCTTTCTGCATTTGTTTGACTATGAAAAATTTAATCTCTCCCTCCAGTTTTTTTCTTTTTTATTAATTTTTTAATTTTTTAAAGAAATATAACAACAAATGCAAACATTCTTAACTTATGATCATTCTGTTCTACATATATAATCAGTAATTCACAATATCTTCCATAGTTGCATATACATCTTCGTGATCATTTCTTAGAACATTTGCATCAATTCAGAAAAAGAAATAAAAAGACAACAGAAAAAAATTCATACATACCATATCCCTTACCCCTCGCCCTCATTGATCACTAGCATTTCAATCTGAATTTATTTTAACATTTGTTCCCCTATTATTTATTTTTATTCCATATGTTTTACTCGTCTGTCAAAAAAGTAGATAAAAGGAGCATCAGACACAAGGTTTTCACAATCACCCAGTCACATTGTGAAAGCTATATCATTATACAGTCATCTTCAACAAACATGGCTAATGGAACCCAGCTCTACATTTTCAGCAGTTCCCTCTAGCCTCTCCATTACATCTTGACTAACAAGGTGATATCTATTTAATGCATAAGAATAACCTCCAGGATAACATGTCAACTCTGTTTGAAATCTCTCAGCCATTGACGCTTGATTTTGTGTCATTTCACTCTTCCCCCTTTTGGTCGAGAAGGTTTTCTCAATCCCTTGATGCTGAGTCTCAGCTCATTCTAGGGGTTTCCTCAGTCCCTTGATGCTGAGTCTCAGCTTGTTCTAGGATTTCTGTCCCACGTTGCCAGGAAGGTCCACACCCCTGGGAGTCATTTCTCACATAGAGATGGGGAGGGCAGTGAATTTGCTTGTTGTGTTGGCTTCTCCCTCCATTTTGAAGGACAGTTTGGCCTGGTATAGAATTCTTGGCTGGAAATCTTTCTCTTTCAGGTTCTTAAATATATCATATCACTGCCTTTTCGCCTCTATAGTGCCAATTGAGTAGTCTGAACTCAGTCTTATGTGGTTTTCCTTCTGTGTAGTAGATTGTTTTTCTCTGGATGTGTTCAAGATTTTCTGATTCACTTCAACATTTGACAGACTGATTAGTATGTGTCTTGGGGAAGGCGTATTTTGCTGTTTGGATTTATTCAGTTTGAAGTTTTGTGGACTTCTTTGATTTGTATATTTATGTCCTTTATAAGGGTTGGGAAATTTTCCCCCATTATGTCCTCAACTAAATTTCTAGCCCTTTACTCTTCTCCTCTCCTTCTGGTACACCAGTGATTCTTATATTTGTGCACTTTTGTTTTGTCCATTATTTCCCTGACATCCAATTCAGATTTTTCCATCTTTTTTGCCATTTGCTCTTTTGTGTGTTTGAAACCAGTTGTCCTGTCCTCTTGTTTGCTTATTCTTTCCTCTCCCTCTGCCAATCTACTGTTGTGGGTCTCTAGTATATTTTTTATTTGGTCTGCAGCATCTTTAACTCTATGATGTCTGCTATTTTTCTATTTATTCTTTCAAATTCCTCTTTATGCTTTTCTAGTGTCTTTCTGATTTTCTTTAGTAGAGTTATATGAGTGTCTTTGATTAGTTCCAAAGTTTGTGTTTCCTCCAGCATTTTAATTTGGTCATTGGACTGGGCTATATCTGTTTGCACTTTTTTTTTTTTTGGCATAAGCAGGCTCCGGGAATTGAACCCAGGTCTCTGGCATGGCAGGCAAGAATTCTACCACTGAACCGCCATTGCACCGCCCCTATATTTGTTTGCATTTTCCTATGCTTTGTGATCTGCTCCCTTCAAGGCATGTAAACATCTTGATAAGGTTACTTTGGAAGTTGATTTCATTTAGTGGTCTGAAGCTTTGTATTTGTGGGATCAGTGTGGAACGTGATGTGGGGCATGGAGTGGGGTACAGCAGTGTGGTTATATATTGCAGTGCAGATAAAGCATGGGTCAGGGATGCTATGCTGGTACCTCTGAGCTTGGGGTGTGGGGTGTGGTGTTGTGGAGTTGCCGTGCCGGGGCCATGGGGTGGGGCGCAGCTCAGGCAGGCCTTGGAGCACAGCAGCAGGGTGCAGCATGGGGGACACAGAGGTAAGGGGTGGCGAGAGGTGGATAGGGGTGGCTTTGCAGATGCCTGAGTACGTGGAAAGGATATGTATGGGCACTTAAAGCGTGAGGTTCGTGGGCATCAGGGTGTGGGGTACAGGGCACAGGGCACAGGGAGGGGAGGGCTTGGAGTACAGGGAGTCCAGAATGCAGATGCACTAGTGTATAGGTGCAGGTCACAGATCACGGGGGTTGCAAGATGTGGGTCAGGGGCAGGTGATGTCAGGTGGGTGGGGCCATAGCATGGGTGCGCTTCATGCAGGGGTGTTGATGTAGTGGTGTGCACATGTGTAGGGTGTGGGCTGTGTAGCACAGATGTGCACATGAGCATCTGCCAGGTGTGAGAGCAGGGTGCTTGTGCCAGGGTATTGGGCAAGGGTGTGCATGTGCTTGGGGCAGAAGGTTGGGGTACAGGGATCAAAAGTTCAGTGCACAGATACATGGGTACCTGGCAAGGGGAATGTGGTTGTGCGTGTGCATGGGTCTGTATGGTGGGTGGTGTATGTGCGTGTACCTCAGGGGCAGCAGGCTGGGGTTTCACCTGCTTGGGCTGGGGCCAGGTGTCGCCTTTGTGTGCAGGTCATCCCTTGTCCACAGCTGAGGGGTGTGGCAGAGGTGCACACGT
>PVIY010061248.1:0-11313 GCA_004026745.1 Myrmecophaga tridactyla | reverse complement strand
GCCCATTGGGTCGAACACCCTCACCCCCCTGCCCCCGAGCTCTGTGCATCAGTTTACAGCACTGCTAGGTACACTCATGCGCACGGGCCACCAATCACGTCATTCAACTCTAGGAACCGCACTTTACAACAGCCCTAGAACCGCACATGCGTGGGAACCCTCACTTCCTGGTTCTGACAAACTGGTGACCTGCGCAGTCAGGTCACATCTGCCTCCAATCCATGAAGGCATAACACCCACCTGCTACCATACTCTATGCATGTGCACAAAGGGCCCTGTGCTTTAGACGAGCGCACACCAGGGTTGAGTCCCCCAGACTGGGGCACCCACACAGCTATATACAACCTGGCTGCTGGGCGTCCATGTTTACAAGCATCAGTGTAACATCCCCAACCTGCACGTATACCTGCCTGAAACAAATAACCGCACTGAGTGTCCCACCCCATGCCCTGCTCTCTGCTATACAGCTATGCTGCCAACACAAGGCCTTACACTACTGAAAGAAATCAACTCCCAAAGTAAATCAATCAAGATATTTACATGCCACGAAGACAGCAGATCACTAAGCATATCACAGTGCAGCCAGATATAGCCTTGCCTAATGATCAAATTAAAACACGAGAGGAGACACAGACGTCGGAACAACTAATGAAAAATATTCATAAAACTCTACTTAAAAAAATAAGTGGGAAAGCAAATGACATAAAAGAGATTAAGGAGAAAGTAGAAGAGCATAAAGAGGAATTTGAAAAATTAATAAAAAAATAGTGGATATCACAGAGATTAAAGACTTTGTTGACCAAATAAAAAACAAATTAGACGCAAACAACACCAGATTTTAAGAGACAGAAGAAAGAATAAGGGATATAGAGGACAGGAAAACTGAATTCAAAGACTAAAACAACAAATGGCAAAAAAGATGGAAAAAATTGAATTGGAATTTAGGGAAGTGACAGACAAAACAAAATGCACAAATATAAGAATTATTGATGTCCCAAAAGGATAAGAAAGGAGTAAAGGGCTAGGAAGAGCAGTTGAGGACATAATGGGGGAAAACTTCCCAAACCTCATAAAGGACATAAATATACAAGTCAAAGAAGCCCAATGAATTTCAAACATGTAAATAGGTATTTCCCAACACACATACTAATCAGTCTGTCAAATGTTGAGGAGATGCAGAAAATCCTGACAGGGGCAAGAGAAAAACAATCTACTACATACAAGGGAAATAAATAAGACTCAGTTCAGACTACTCAACTAGCACCTGGAGGTGAGAAGGCAGTGGTATGATATATTCAAGATCCTGAAAGAGGAAGACTTCCAGTCAAGAATTCTGTACCCAGCGAAATTGTGCTTCAAAATTGAGGGAGAGATTAACGTTTTCACAAAGAAGTCCTGAAAGAATCTGTCAAAGAGACTGGCCCTTCAAGAAATACTAAACGGAATTCTATTGGCTGAAAAAAAAAAGACGGGAGAGCAAAGTCTGGAGAAGGGCAGAGAATTAGAGTATCACTAAGGGTAATTTAAAGAATACAAAGACAAAGGAGGAGAAGAATATATAGATCTGACGAATAAAATTAAAAACATAAGATGATGGAATCAAGAAATGCCTTTTTAGTAATAACTTTAAATGTTAACAGACTAAATTTACCAATTAAAAGATACACATTGGCAGAATGGATTGAGAAACATAATCCAACTGTATGCTGCTCACAAGAGACTCATCTTAGATACAAAGACAGATTGAAAGTGAAAGGATGGAAAAATATATTCCATGGACGTTGTAACCAAAAGAAAGCAAGAGTAGCTATACTAATATTGGACAAAATAGACTTATTTTATTCTGCTTTTTTTAGCTTTTATTAATAAAACCAATCAACATACAATATCAACATTCTTTTTTTATCACATAGTCATAGATACATTATCATGATCATTTGTTAGAACTTTTGCATCAATTCAGAAAAAGAAATAAAAAGAAAAAAATCATATGTACCCTTTCACTGATCACTATCATTTCAATCTACTAAATTTATTTTAACATCTGTTCCACCTATTATTTATTTATTTTTTATCCATATGTTTTACTCATCTCTCCATAAGGTAGATAAAAGAAGCATCACACACAAGGTTTTCACAATCACACGGTCACACTGTGACAGCTGTATCATTATACTATCATCTTCAAGAAACACAGCTACTGGAACACAGCTCTACAGTTTCAGGCAGTTACATCCAGCCTCTCCGTTACACCTTAACTAAAAAGGTGGTATCTATTTAATGCATAAGAATAACCTCCAGGATTACCTCTCAACTCTCTTAGCCATTGACACTTTAATTTCTCTCCTTTCTCTCTTAGCCACAGACACTTTATTTTCTCTCATTTCACTTTCCCCTTTGGGTTGAGAAGGTATTCTCAATCCCTTAGTGTTGAGTCCTAGCTCGTTCTAGGATTCCTGTCCCATGTTGGCAGGGAGGTCCAAAACCCTGGGAGTCACATGAGAGGGGGAGGGCAGTGAGTTTGCATGTTGTGTTGGCTGAGAGAGAGAGGCAATATCTGAGCAACAGAAGAGGTTCTCTTGGGGGTGACGCATAGGCCTCATTTTAAGTAGGCTTAGCCTATACTTTGCGGGCTTAAGTTTCATATGAAAAAAGCCCCAAATTGGGGGCTAAGCCTATTGCTTTGGTTGTCCCCACAGCTTGTGAGAATATCAAGAATTCTCCACTTGGGGAAGCTGAATTTTTCCTCTTTCTCACCATTCCCCCAAATGGACTTTGCAAATACATTTTAATCACTGTTCAAATTCTTCTGGGATTTATCCAGGAATCACTCCATCAGCCTTGCTTCAGTCAGGATATCTTTCTTTCGATTTTGTACATTTTTATGGCCTTAGAACTGTCAACCTATAACTTAATACATTCCTTTGGTAAAAGCCACTCTATTTCTGGTATACTGAATTCCAGCAGCATTCAGTAAACCAAAACAATCCCCAAACTGAAAAACAACACAAATTCCATGAAAAGGAGAATGGTTAAACAAATGTGATTAATTCACACAAAAGAACACAACCTTAGTAATAAAAACATGTGCAACATGAAAGAATCTCAAAAACATTATATTGAGTAGATGAAACCAGACACAAAAGTATACTACATGATTCAATTAACATGAAGTCTGACTAATCTATTTTTATTAATTTCAGAAGATGATGGTAGGAGGTGGAGTGAGAATTGATTGGAACAGGGCACAAGTGAATTTTACAAGAAGATGAAAATGTTCTATATCCTGATTTAGATACTGGCTTATATACATGTATATACTTATCAAAATTCACCGAAGGGTACGCTTAAGATCTGTGTGACTTCAAGTGAATTACACCTTAAAAAGAAAGAGAAAATAGAGATTGACATATGTCATGGAGAGCTTCATATGTCAACGTGGCCAAGTGGTGCTGTCTGTCTGTCTGGGTGGGCAAGTGCTGTCCCGTCTGTTGCAATGAGGACATTTCATAGAATTAAATCATGATCACATCAGATGCATCCACAGCTGATTCCATTTGTAATCAGACAAGGGGAGTGTCTTCTGCAAGGAGTGATGCTCAATCGAATCACT
This sequence comes from Myrmecophaga tridactyla, assembly GCA_004026745.1. Classification (NCBI taxonomy): domain Eukaryota; kingdom Metazoa; phylum Chordata; class Mammalia; order Pilosa; family Myrmecophagidae; genus Myrmecophaga; species Myrmecophaga tridactyla. The sequence goes on along the minus strand of PVIY010061248.1, from coordinate 7,700 downwards.
GGAAGACTATTTTTTGTTAATATATTTATTTATTAATTAAAAAAATTAACAACAAACGAACTAAAACACTAACATATGATCATTCCATTCTACATATATAACCAGTAATTCACAATATCATCACTTAGTTGCATATTCATCATTTCTAAGCACATTTGCATCAATTGAGAAAAAGAAATGAAAAGACAAAAGAAAATGAAATAAAACAAAAACAGAAAAAAAGATTATACATAACATATCCCATACCCCACACTTTCATTGATCACTATCATTTCAGGCTAAATTTATTTTAATTTTTATTCCCCCTATTATTTATTTTTATTACATATGTTCTATTCACCTGTTAACAAGGTAGATAAAAGGAGCATCAGACACAAGGTTTTCACAATCATACATTCACATTGTGAAACCTATATCATTATTCAATCATCATCAAGAAACATGGCTACTGGAACACAGCTGCACATTTTCAGGCAGTTCCCTACAGCCTTTCCATTACATCTTGAATAACAAGGTGATTTCTACTTATTGCGGAAGAATAACCTCCAGGATAACCTCTCGACTCTGGAATCTCTCAGCCATTGACATTCTGTATCATTTCACTCTTTCCCCTTTTGGTCAAGAAGGTTTTCTCAATCCCTTGATGCTGCGTCTCAGCCCATTCTAGGGTTTTCTCAATCCCTTGATGCTGAGTAGCAGCTCATTCTAGGATTTCTGTCCCACGTTGCCAGGAAGGTCCACACCCCTGGGAGTCATGTCCCACGTACACAGGAGGAGGGTGGTGAGTTTGCTTGTTGTGTTGGCTGGAGAGAGAGGCCACATCTGAGCAACAAAAGAGGCTCTCTTGGGGGTGACTGTTAGGCCTAAATTTTAAGTAGACTTGCCTATCCTTTGTGGGGTTAAGTTTCATATGAACAAACCCCAAGACTGGGGGCTCAGCCTATAGTTTTTGTTGTCGACACTGCTTGTGCAAATATCAAGAATTCAACTGGGGAAGTTGAATTTCTCCCCATTCTCACCATTCCCTGAAGGGAACTTTGGAAATACTTTTCCACTGACTGATCAAATCACTCTGGGATTCAATGGGGCATCACTCTGGACAAACCAACAAAATCTCATGTCCTACACAAGATTCCAAGTACTTATGGTATTCAATCAAGCTATCTGCATAAGGTATATTAGGAAATGCACTAGACAAAATATAAATTTTGAAACAAATAAACATTTTTTGCTTTAGTCTCACACATAAGGTGACATTTTAAAATATTAATTACCATCTATTTTCAGCACCCTGCTGAATAATGACATTCCTTTGTTCTTCCTCATGCAAAAACATTTTTAAAATTTGTACAATTAGTCACTATTATTATAGACTCTAGGCATTCCTAGATTATACCATCTCAATCTTTAATGTCTATCTTTCTTTCTAATTTCATTTATGCCCCCAGCCCTCCTCCCTCTATCATTCTCACATGCAGCTTCATTCAGTGTTTTAACATAATTGTATTACAGTTAGGTAGTATTGTGCTGTCCATTTCTGAGTTTTTATATTCAGTCCTGTTGCACAATCTGTATCCCTGCAGCTCCAATTACCCAATATCTTACCCTATTTCTATCTCCTGATGGTCTCTGTTACGAACAAAATATACCAAGTTCATTCACTAATGTCAGTTCATATCAGTGAGACCATACAGTATTTATCCTGTTGTTTTTGGTTAGTCTCACTCAGCACAATATTCTAAAGGTCCATCCATGTTGTTACATACTTCATAACTTTATTCTGTCTTAAAGATGCATAATATTCCATCGTATGTATATAACACAGTTTCTTTAGCCATTCATCTGTTGATGGACATTTTGGCTATTTCCAACTCTTCGCAACTGTAAATAATGCTGCTATAAACATTGGTGTGTAAATGTCCGTTTGTGTCTTTGCCCTTATGTCCTTTGAGTAGATATCTAGAAATGGTATTGCCAGGTCATACGGCAATTCTATATTCAGCTTTTCGAGGAACTGCCAAACTACCTTACACAGCGGTTGCACCATTTGACATTCCCACAAACAGTGAATAAGTGTGCCTCTTTCTCCACATCCCCTCCAGCACTTGTCATTCTCTGTTTTATTGGTAATGGTCATTGTGGTGGGCATGAGATGATATCTCATTGTGGTTTTGATTTGCATTTCTCTAGTGGCCAGGGAAGTTGAGCATCTCTTCATGTGCCTTTTGGCCATTTAATTTCCCCTTCTGAGAAGTGTATACTTAAGTCTTTTTCCCACTTTATAATTGGATTGGCTGTCTTTTTTGCTGTTGAGTTGAACAATCTCTTTATAAATTCTGGATATTAGACCTTTATCTGATATGTCGTTTCCAAATATTGTCTCCCATTGTGTAGGCTGTCTTTTTACTTTCTTGATGAAGCTCTTTGATGTGCAAAAGTGTTTAATGTTGAGGAGTTCCCATTTATTTATTTATTTATTCAGTGATCTTGCTTTGGGTGTAAGGTTTATAAAACTCCCTTCAAGTATAAGATTTATAAGATATTTTCCTACATTTAATTCTAACTGTTTTATGGTCTTACACCTAATGTTTAGGTTTTTGATCCATTTTGAGTTAACTTTTGTATAGGGTATGATATATGGATCCTCTTTCATTCTTTTGCATATGGATATCCAGTTCTCTAGGCATCATTTATTGAAGAGAATGCTCTATCCTAGGTGAGTTGGCTTGACTGCCTTATCCAAGATCAATCGTCCATAGATGAGAGGGTCTATATCTGAACACTCTATTCAATTCCTTTGGTCGATTTATCTATCTTTATGCCAGTATCATGCTGTTTTGACCGCTGTAGCTTCATAATATGCCTTAAAGTCAGGCAGTGTGAGACCTCCGGCTTCATTTTTTTTCCTCAGGATACTTTTAGCAATTTGGGGCACCCTGCCCTTCCAGGTAAATTTGCTTATTGGTTTTTCTATTTCTGAAAATTAAGTTGTTGGGATTTTGATTGGTATTGCATTGAATCTGTAAATCAATTTAGGTAGAAGTGACATCTTAACTATATTTAGTTTTCCAATCCATGAACAAGGTATGCCCTTGCATCTATTTACGTATTCTGTGATTTCTTTTAACAATTTCTTGTAGTTTTCTTTGTATAGGTCTTTTGTCTCTTTAGTTAAATTTATTCCTAAATATTTTATTCTTTTGGTTTCAATTGTAAATGGAATTCGTTTCTTGATTTCCCCCTCAGATTGTTCATTACTAGTGTATAGAAACAATACAGATTTTTTTTATTTTACATGGGCAGGCACCAGGAATCAAACCTGGGTCCTCTGACATCGCAGGCAAGCATTCCTGCCTGCTGAGCCACCGGGGTCTGACCACACTACAGATTTTTGAGTGTTGATCTTGTAACCTGCCACTTTGCTATACTTGTTTATTAGCACTAGTAGTTTTGCTGTGGATTTTTCAGGGTTTTCGACATATAGTATCATATCATCTGCAAACACTGAGAGTTTTATTCTTCCTTTCCAATTTTTATGCCTTGTATTTATTTTTCTTGTCTAATTGCTATGCTAGAACTTCCAACACATTGTTGAATAACAGTGGTGATAGTGGACATCCTTGTCTTGTTCCTGATGGTAGGGAGAAATTTTTCAGTTTTTCCCTATTGAGGATGATATGAGCTGCGGGTTTTTCCTATATTCCGTTTATCAATTTAAGGAAGTTCCCTTCTATTCCTATCCTTTTAAGTGTTTTCAACAGGAAAGGATGTTGAATTTTGTCAAATGCCTTTTCTGCATCAATCGAGATGATCATGTGGTTTTTCTGCTTTGATTTGTTGATATGGTGTATTACATTAATTGACTTTCTTATGTTGAACCATCCTTGTATACCTGGGATGAATCCTACTTAGTCATGATGTATAATTCTTTTAATATGTTGATGGATTCGATTTGCGAGAATTTTGTTGAGGATTTTTGCATCTATGTTCATTAGAGACATTGGTCTGTAGTTTTCTTTTTTTGTAATATCTTTATTTGGCTTTGGTATGAGGGCGATGCTGGCTGTCCCTCCTCTTCAATTTTTTTGAAGAGTATGAGCAGGATTGGTACTAATTCTTTCTTCAATGTTTGGTACAATTCACATGTGAAGCCATCTGGTCCTGGACTTTTCTTTTTGGGGAGATTCTTAATGACTGATTCAATTTCCTTACTTGTAATTTATTTGTTGAGGTCATCTACTTCTTCTCGAGTCAAAGTTGGTTATTCGTGCCTTTCTAGGAAGTTGTCCATTTCACCTATATCGTATTTATTAGCATAAAGTTGTTCATATTATCCTGTTATTACTTCCTTTTTTTTCTGTGGGGTCAGTGGTTATGTCTCCACTTCCATTTCTGATTTTATTTATTTGTATCCTCTCTCTTCTTATTTTTGTCAATCTTGCTAAGGGCCCATCAATCTTATTGATTTTCTCATGCAACCAGCTTCTGGTTTATTGATTTTCTCAATTGTTTTCATGTTCTCAATTTCATTTATTTCTGCTTTAATCTGTGTTATTTCTTTCCCTTTTCTTGCTTTGGAGTTAATATGCTGTTCTTTCTCTAGTTGTTCCAAGTGGACAGTTAATTCCTCGATTTTTGCCCTTTCTTCTTTTTTGATGTAGGCATTTAGGGCAATAAAATTCCCTCTTAGCACTGTGTCTTTGCTGCATCCCATAAGTTTTGATATGTTGTGTTTTCATTTTCATTTAACTCGAGATATTTACTGATTTCCCTTGTAATTTCTTCCTTGATCTTCTGGGTGTTTATGAATGTGCTGTTGAGCCTGCGCATATTTTTTAATTTTCTGGCACTCTGTCTATTACTGATTTCCAACTTCATTCCTTTATGATCTGAGAAAGTGTTTTGTATGATTTCAATCTTTTTAAATTTATTGTGACTTGCTTTGTGACTCAGCATATGGTCTATCTTTGAGAATGATCCATGAGCACTTGAGAAAAAGGCGTATCCTGCTGTGGTGGGGTGTAATGTTCTATAAATGTCTGTTAAGTCTAGCTCATTTATTGTATTATTCAAATTCACTGTTTCTTTATTCTTCTGTCTAGATGTTGTCCTTTGATGAGAGTGGGGAATTGAACTTTGCAACTATTTTGGTAGATGTGTCTATTTCTCTTTTCAGTGTTTGCCACATGTATTTTAGAGCATTATGGTTTGGTGTATAAATATTTATGACTGTTATGTCTTCATGCTGAATTGCTCCTTTGATTAGTACATAGTATCCATCTTTGTGTCTTTAAACTGTTTTACATTTGAAGTCTAATTTGTTGAATATTAGTATAGTTACTCCTGCTCTTTTCTGATTGTTATTTGCATGAAATATCTTTTCCCAACCTTTCACTTTAAACCTATGTTTATCTTTGGGTCTAAGATGTGTTTCCTGTAGACAGCATATAGATGAGTCCTGTTTTTTAATCCATTCTGCCAGTCTATGTCTTTTGATTGGGGTGTTCAATCCATTAACATTTAGTGTTATTACTGTATGTAGTAATTTCTTCTACAATGTTGCCTTTTGGATTTTATCTGTCATATCTAATTTTCCTTCTGTTTACCTTCACTCATACTATTCATTTCTACACTCTTCTCCACACCTCTCTCCTCTGTCTTTTCGTATCTGTCTCTAGTGCTCCCTTTAGCATTTCTTGCAGAGCTGGTCTGTTGGTCACAAATTCACTCAGTGATTTTTTTGTCTGAAAATGTTTTAATTTCTCCCTCATTTTTGAAGGACAATTTTGCTGGATATAGGATTCTTGGTTGGCAGTTTTTATCTTTCAGTAATTTAAACATATCATCCAACTGTCTTCTTGCCTCCGTGGTTTCTGCTGAGAAATCTACGCATAGTCTTATTGGGTTTCCCTTGCATGTGATGGATTGCTTTTCTCTTGCTGCTTTCAAGACCCTCTCTTTCTCTTTGACCTCTGACATTCTGATTAGTAAGTGTCTTGGAGTATGTCTATTTGGATCTATTCTCTTTGGGGTATGTGGCACTTCTTGGATCTGTAATTTTAAGTCTTTTATAAGAGGAGTTGGAAAATTTTCAGTGATAATTTCCTCCATTAGTTTTTCTCCTCTTTTTCCCTTCTCTTCTCCGTGTGGGACACCCACAACAAGTACATTCGGGTGCTTCGTATTGTCATTCAATACCCTGAGTCCCTGCTCATATTTTTCAATTTTTTCCCCTATAGTTTCTGTTTCTTGTCGGATTTCAGATGTTCTGTCCTCCAGTTCACTAATCCTATGTTCTGCCTCTTGAAATCTACCATTGTAGGTTTCCATTGTTTTTTTTATCTCTTCTACTCTGCCTTTCATTCCCATAAATGCTATTTTTTGTTGTTTCAGACTTTCAATTTCTTCTTTTTGTTCATTCCTTGCCTTCTTTATATCCTCCCTCAATTCATTGATTTGGTTTTTGATGAGGTTTTCCATCAAAACCATTCGTATATTCTGGATTAATTGTTTGAGCTCCTGTATCTCATTTGACTTGTTGGTTTGTTCCTTTGGCTGGGCCATATCTTCAATTTTCCTGGTGTGATTTGTTAGTTTTGTTGGTGTCTAGACATTTAATTACCTTAAACAGTTTATTCTGTAGATTGCTTTCACTTCTTTTAACTGGGGTTTTCCTGCTGGATGACTTAATTGTCTATCTGTTCTTTGACATTCATTTTAGCTTTTTCTGGACCTGTAGGTTAGGTTTTGTTTAACAGATCAGAATTTTTCAGGTTTTGTTTTCTTTTTTCTTGCCCTGCTTGTATGGTGCCTTTTCTCCCTCAACCTTAGGAGGGTCTAAGTAGGTTTTATAGACCCCAATTGTATTTCCCAGGACCAAACTGGCCTCCTATCGGGGGGAAGGAGTCACCTGCATAGGATTTCCCTGAGGGTGAGAACCAGCAGGTTCAAAGACATTCCTATGAAGTCTCTGGACTCTGTTTTTCTGTTCCTACCCAGTATGTGGCGCTTGTCTGCCTGCGGGTCCCACCAACATGACGATGCGGTACCTTTAACTTTGGCAGACTCTCCCTGCTGGGGGCCTGGTGGAGACAGAGGAAGGGGTATAGGCTGGTTTTAATGGCTTCAAAGTACCAAGCTCTGGGGTCTGAATTCCTTGAAGGAGGGATTCCACCTGAGTTGGGCTTCACCCCTCACCTGGGGAAGGCACAGGCTCCAGACAAGCCCTGAAACAAGCTTGTTTCTGCCTATACCTGGCGCAGTTGCAGCCTGAGAAGCCCTGCTGCTAAATCCAGAGACAGTGAAGACTTTGTAGAAATGCAGCCACAAAAACCTCTGTTCCTTTTCTTTTTCTCTTTTTCCATTAGCCCAATGAGTGACCCATGCTTTGACCAGGTTCACCTGAGCTGGGGGACTAATTTTAGTACTCAGAATTTGTTAATTAATTCCATGATTGGTGTTTGGTTGTGCTCAGCCCCTGCTGCTGGAAAAATCTCTTTCCTTTAAGACTAAATATAGTTAAGATGTCAATTCTACCTAAATTGATTTACAGATTCAATGCAATACCAATCAAAATCCCAAGAACTTACTTTTCAGAAATAGAAAAACCAATAAGCAAATTTATCTGGAAGGGCAGGGTGCCCCGAATGGCTCAAAGTATCTTGAGGAAAAAAAACGAAGCTGGAGGTCTCACGCTGCCC
>PVIY010061247.1:0-11313 GCA_004026745.1 Myrmecophaga tridactyla | reverse complement strand
TAAAATTAAATATATTAGCAAAAACGATTGCAATGTAGCACTGACCACAGTTGCTCTACAACCATATCCAAAAATGTGGACAGAGTCAGAGTAGTAAGCCTTCATAAAATAAACATAACATACTTTGATTTCATAAATTATACAAACATCACAACTAAGCTATAAATTAGAGCCAGGTGAATGGTTTTTGGAAAACACAGAAAGTGTCTTCAAAAGAGTAGGTAGGTTATCATTTCTAGGATTCTGCTTTTACAGTGGTATTTTGTAAAAATTCAGCAGCAGTATATTTATCTTCTACTTTTATGTGTGAGCAGTATATATTTCTTAGTTATATTTAATGCTAAGTGAGTTATATTTAATGCAAAATAGATGATATTGTAATTACATATATGTTTCACTCACATACTCTTGAATATTTATGACAAAATGAAAAGAAAGAGCACATTTTTTACTTCCAAAATGGAAACATTCACATATATTATCAAATAAAATAGTGCAAGACATGCAGCCCAGTCCTATACCTAAGTCTATAAATTCCACTGTAAGCTTTCTTATTTCACTGAGCAGATGTTAATCATTAAACACAATTCTTTTCTATGGTTATACAATGTATGAATTAAACTTTGTTTCATCAGATTTAGGCCATCTCTGAATCACGGGCCGCTTCTTGTTTCATGAACTGATCAACGAATCAGTTTCTATCTTGGAGGCTTTGACCACTGTGATACACAATCACATCCTCTGCTGTGTTTATGACTTCATCCTGAATAATCCTTTCAGAGCCCCCTTCACATCTTTATTCCTCAGGCTGTAGGTGAACGGGTTCAGCATGAGTGTGAACACAGTGTACATCACGGAGGCTGTAGCACTTGAATGTCCATCTGGGAATGCTGCAGAAGTAAGATACACACATAGGAGTGTGCAATAAAATAAGAAGACCACTGAGAGGTGAGTTGTACAGGTGGAAAATGCTTTATACATCCCCTGGATGGATGAGATCACATGCACATTGGAGGAAATCTTAGAATAAGAGTAAATGATAAAAGTGAATGGACCAAAACCCAGGACCCCGGTTGCAAAATACATCTTTACTTTATTGACTGATGTGTCAGAACCGGAAAGTTGGACCATATGATAAAGGTCACAGAAAAACTGAGGGATCTCCGAATGTGCACAACAGGAGAGGTGCAACACCAGTAAGCTGTGTAACAAGGAATTCAAAACACTCACAAGCCAGGACCCCAGAACCAGCAGGACACAGAACTGGGGGTTCATGATGACCATGTAGTGTAGGGGGTGACAGATGGCCACAAAGCAGTCATATGCCATCATGGTCAGGAGGAAGTCATCCAACCCTTCAAAGAGTAAGAAAAAGTACATCTGGGTGAGGCAGCCTGCATAGACTATGAATCTCCTCTGTGTGTGAATGTTCACCAGCATCTTTGGGACTGTGGTGGAGGACACACAGATGTCAATAAAGGACAGGTTGGAGAGGAAGAAGTACATGGGCGTGTGGAGGTGGGAGTCGGTGATGGTGGCCAGAATGATGAGCTAGTTCCCGAATACTGTGACCAGGTACATGAACAGGAAGAGCCCAAAGAAGAATGTCTGCAGTTCTGGTTCCTCTGAAAATCCCCAAAGGAGAAATTCTGAAACTTGCGTGTCATTTCCTGGTTTCATGTGTTTGATGTGACTACTCAAAAAGAGAGAAACAACATGACTAATTTTCAAATAAACAACAATTACTGATATATCCGTAATTCATATTTTGGAATCAGGAAATTAATTTGTGGATTTGTTTATCAATTCTAAACAGAGTATCATCTCCGATTAGACATTGCTGTCCAACTTATGAAATGTTCCCCCAGCCATCATGCATTCTAAGGTCTTTATGAGAAATTCCTTTATTCGTTTGAGGAATGAATATTCCATCCAGCTATGCTGCAGGCACTGACTAGGCAATGGAAACAATTTGCTGAAAAGAAAAGATACCTCCAATACAGCAAAAGAGAAAGAAAATAACTAAATAATATCATTATCATATAATATGTGACATGGTGACAGCTACTAAAGTGAAATAGAAGCAGGTAAAATGGGGAGTTTGAGTGGGGATACTCAGTATTCAAATAAGACTGGCAGGCAGGGAAACACTTTAAGAGAGGCCTGAAGAAACAGAAAGCGGGAGTCACAAGACTGGCAGGTAGGGAAACACTTCAAGAGAGACCTGAAGAAACAGAAAGCGGGAGTCACAAGGATATGAGATATTTGTCACCAGGGATGGGAATGCCCAGGGCAAAGGCCCTAAGGAAAGGGGTTGATTGGATCTTCATGGTCAGCAGGGAAGGCAGTGTGGCAGGGGATTAGGTGAAGGGAGAGGATAAGGGATGGTGCAAGGGAACTTTTAAGAACAAGGTAAACTCCACCTTGATGAAACTCCAAGTTATAGAGAGTCCCTTATCTATCTGTTATACTTCTTGCACTTCACTAAGTTGGTTATAAAGGTGTGTTAGAGTAGATGAGAGAAATGAAACTGGTAAGATGATAGGTGATAGATAGATAGGCCATAGATAGATAGATCACATACACTTATGTATGTAAATATTAAGAGATTTATAATAGGATTTGGCTCAAGAGTATGGGGATTGACAAGTCCAAATATCACAAGTCAGAAACTCAATGAAGGTAACCTTGAATTCCCCACAGAAGCTGCACATTGTGACTTCCAATTAATGTGATGATGAAATTTCACAGGAAAAGATGAAAACCTGAAGTACAGATAGAAATTCTTTTTTATGACTAATGAAATGTTCAGTTTTCCCATTTATGTCCAACTACTTGGATAAGGAGACACCATTGACTGCTGAGGGCAATCTCCTTGGTTGATTGTAGATGCAGTCAGCCACATGCAACTAACTGACCAATGATTTAAATTCATCTACAAAATACCTCCCAGGGATAATCAGGTCAGTGCTTGCTTGACCATACGTTTGGACAACATAAGCCAGCCAAACTGACACATGAAATTAACCATTACAATCCACACCTAGTAAACTTGTCACCCATACACATTTCCTTAAATGTTATTTAATTTCATATAAATTTAATATCATAGACCTAGTTTCACCTAACATAATTCACCTGCCTGCATATGACCAGAAATGTAATAACCCATTCCCCACAAGAGGATGCAAGTGCTCAATTAAAATGAATTATTATCCTTAGGTCTTGCAACTTAAATACAATGACATGAAATTAATACAATTTATTTTATATGATATAGGGATAAGAGAAGAGGAAAAAAACCAATATATTGCATGTGTACTAACATCATAAGAAAGCAAGAAGAAATAATCATTGTCTCCTTATTTCTGTAACTGGTTATAGAGACAAAGTTCATATTTAAAACTGCCTGCTTCCTCTACCCATTCCATATTTACTATGCCCCCAGCATGCACCTCCTCTGATCATGGTTATTTGCCTGGTAAGGCGACACAATTTTTCAGTCCTTATAGATCTGGGCTGTTAGGAAACTTATCTGGATTGGTTGTCGCTGTGTTCCATTGACTTCAATCACAGGGAGTGACAGTTTGGAGAGATGCCTGAAGGGATCTCCTATATTTCCAGCAAATCTTCTTCACCTACATCATGTAGTTATGCTTCTATTTCCACTTGATAATGAGGCTCATTCACTTCAACAAGGACAGCAACTCTTCTTTTGCCTGCTGCTTCAGAGGCATGAAAACCCCAAAGTGGCCTAATTGGGAATCATATCTTCCAGTTCAGTGGGAACTTTGTTGTGTCTACTGCTGGGACCACTCTTTTCTTTGGAAATAAGACCTCTGGACTGGCAGAGCTTAAGGGTGAAAATACAGGAAACAAATGTTCTCTAAGAAAGCACTAGGGGAAGAGGTGCACAGGTGGTTCAGTGGTAGAATGCTCGCCTTCCATGAGGGAGACCCAGGTTCAATTCCCTGACCATGTAACCCACAAAAAAGAACCTAAAACAAAACAAAAACTAAGGGTAATAATGAGTGCTGCCGTTTCCATTTCCATACCTTGACTTTTACAATGTGATGGTGTTATTGTGAAAACACTTTGTCGGATGCTCCTTTTTATACAGGGTTATAGACAGATAAATTAAAAAAAAGGATAAAAGTATGTAAATAATAGGAGGAGACAAAGGGTAATAATTAGGTAGACTGAAGTAGTGGGCATCAATGAGAGGGATGCATAAGTTCTTTTTTTCTTTTGATTTCTTTTTCTGGACTAATGCAGATGTTTTAAAAATGATCTTGGTGAAGAATAAACAACGTCATGATATTTGGAGCAATTGATTTTATAATAAGGTTGGATTGTAAGTATATGGGTATTTCTCAATAAAATATATTTTTAAATAAAGAAAAGAAAAAGACCAATTACTCATCAAAAAAATTAATGAATAAACATCAAGTCCTGTTAACAAATGTAAAGGGACACATAGATTGTACGGGGATTTAGATCCTATACAGCCTTCTGCAAAACATTGTCCCAACACTTCAATGTATTACCAAGGAGCTAGCACCATAACTGAGTCTTCCAAAGCCCATTCCTATATTCCATCAATCTAGCCTGCATCCAGATTATGGGGAACATGGTGACACAATGAATTCCATGACAATGTGCCCTTTCCACCACCTCATTTTCTGTAAAGTCGGTTCCTTGGCCAGAGGCAATGCTGGGTGGATGACCATCATGGTGGATAATGCAAACTAGAGTGGAACATTCACAGAATCATTGCAAGCAAGGGAGACAAATCGATATCAAAAAGACACATCAATTCCTGTAAGTAAGAAACACTGCCCCTCCCATTAGGAAGTGGTCCAATGAAACAACCTGCCACCACGTAGCAGGCTGACACATCAAGGAATATTGCCATAACTGGGACTGGGTGTTGGTCTCTCTGCTGGAAGAATGGGCATTCAGCAGTGGCTATAGCCAACTTGGCCTTGATGAGTGGAAGACCATAAATTACTGAGTCCATGCATAACCTCCATCCCTATTACCATGGCCACTCTGTTCATGAGTCCATTGGGCAATGACAAGTGTGGCTGAGGAAAGAGGCCACCAGCTGTATCCACATGTAAGGATTATGTTCATGTGTCAATTTGGCTGGGTGACAGTGCAGTGGTTTGGATAAAGGAGCACTGATGTAAATATCTACTGTGAGAATGTTTTGTGAACTTAAATTATCAATAAGTTATCAATGAGTATCAATAAAGGCATCAATAAGTTATCAAATAAATATAATAAATGTATCAAGATATTTTATATATATAAATATATCAATTAATGCATCAATAAATTGTTAAATAAATTATCAATAAATCCATAAGCATTATGGAAGATTGCATCTACAATCAAGGAGAACACTGCTTTGAAAACTATTGCTTTTTTATGTCTTTTCTTTATATATATGTTATACTACACGATAAAAAAAAGTTTAAAAAAATCCTCCTTTGCTAAAATCACCCTCTTGAGAGCCTTCACATGAGACAGAGATTCTTCAGTTTTTCACCCACAGAGAAAGGCCTATCACACTGACTGCCCCTGGTTTCTTTTTTTTTAAATATTTTCCACCCTGAAACACAATACATACACAAAATATCAATCTTTTCCAAATTGTACTTCAACCAGCAACCACAGAACAGATCTCAAAGTTTCGCATGTGCTATTGTTCCACTATCCCAGGTCCTTACACCCAGCTACTCTAGACACTGAAGACCAAAAAGAAACATCAATACAATGACTCAGTAGTCACACCCATCTGCCAATCACCAAGCTCCCTACTAACCTCCTCCCCCTCCCCATCCCTCTCCCATTCTCCAGGACACCTGGGTTATGTGCACACCAACTTTCTTCATGTTCAAAGCCTCCTAATTTCTTTGCCAACAATATTTTAGTCATGTTCCTTCCAAAATCCTGATCATTTAGCCAAATCACTTGGGACAGTCCACAAACTGGTAAACCATTGCAGCTCTGGAACTTTCTCTTTCCAAGCAAAATGAATAATGAGGTGCACTGCACAAAGGTCTTCCCACCCTGAGAGTTTCCATTCATCCCTTTCCTTCAGGGACAGCCTAGAGAGGAGCAGCAGTGCTGCAACTGTGCACTTAAAGGTGGTGCCTATATATTATGCCATCTGAAAACAAAACCCAAATTTTCCTTCCTCAGTCAATTCCTCATAGGGAACTGCCCAATATATCATAGCAGTTGCATGCGAAACAGAAGGCAATGAGGCAGGAGTGGAGACCATGGACATTTGGTCCACTTCCTCCTGCAAATTACTCATGTCATCACACCCTGTATGAACCAGATCTCTTACATACAAGAGTCATTTGATAATGGAGTGCTATTGTGTAAACCCAACTTTAAGGCTTGGTGGATCAGAAAGTACCAGCTCATGATGGGCAACTCGGGTCCATGGTAATACAGTGGCCCGTAGATAAGCATGTGTCCAGCCTCTCCTAAGACCCAGCAGCAGGGCAAACGATGTTTCCCAGAAGAAGAATGGTTATCTACAGAGGATGGTAGGGCTTTGATCCAAACTCCTTGGGGGCCGCAGTGTGATTCTGCCCTAGAGTCTGCCAAAAGCACCAAATAGCCTCTCTCTTTCCCACTGAAACTTCCAGCATCATTGGATAAAGTGACCTAAGCACGAGAGCAGTGTACATGATTGACTGGACCTGTGGTAGACCCTTCTTTTCATCCAAGTTATCAGTCAAAACTAGCAGCTTTTAGATCACTCAGTAAGTGGGATGGAAGCCCACACCCAGGTGAGGAATATAATGCCTCCAAACATAAAGATATCAAATACGTGATTTGTCGTTTTTGGGGTGGTACAGAAAGCCAGATACATCAGCTGATCCTTTTCCATTGAAGGGATATCTCAATATGCTCCACACTATGGGGCACCTAGAAATTTCACAGATGTAGGAGGCCCCTGCACTTCAATTGATTTTTTCTGCTCCCCTCTGACATGCAAATGCTTTACCAATAAGTCTGGAGTAGCTGCTATCTCTTGTTTTCTAGGTCCAATTGGCACAATACCATAAATATAATGGGCGAGTGTGATGTTTACGGAGTGAAGAGACAAAGTCCCTGCAGAAGAGACTATGACATAGCCTGGAGACTGAGAGTCCCCTGTCTAAGACAGTGATGATGTATTGCTGGCCTTGCCACCTGAAAACAAACTGTTCCTGTAGATCTTTACAAGTGTCAAAAAATGTATTTGCCAGATCAATAGATGCATACCAGGTGTGTTAATTTCCCAACTTCTACAATATAGACCATACAATGGACAATGGATTGGATTAAACAATTGGAATATATTGGTTCATTCTTTTGAGGCTACAAATTCAAAATCTTAATGTTACCAAGGCACAGTCCTTGGAGACTGTGCAGTTCTGGGACTGGCCTCCAGTGATCTTAAGGTCCTTGGTTTTTCTTTCAAATCTCATCTTTATTCTCTTCTGGCTTCCATTACCTTCCAGTACTTTTTTGTGGCCTTCTCTAGAAGGCCTGCAGGAATAGAATTAAGATGCATCCTGACTCAGTTGCCTGCATCCTAACTAAAAATATTATCTTCAAATTGTCTTCAGTTATGTTCAGAAAACTTCATTCTTCAATTCACTCACCTGGTGATATCATATCTGGCACAGCAGCTGCATTTGGACTCACCACCTGGCTAAGATAATGAAAGCCCACTGTCATCCTCTAAGATGCATCTGTTTTCTGTGCAGGTCAAATAGTAGAATTGAATGGAGATGCAGTGGGAATCACCATCCCTGCATCCTTCACGTCATTGATGGGGGTACTAATCTCTGAAATACCTCCAGGAATGTGGTATTCTTTGGTTTCACTCTTTTGCTAGGTAGACACGGATCTAGTTCCTTCCACTTGGCCTTTCCTTGTATAATACCGCTCATTCCACACCTCGGGGAATTTGTTGAGTATGTCTGTTTCAATTATGCATTCAGGAACAGGGGAAGTAACCACAGAATGGGATGGTAACCAAGGGAAATCACTGTCGAGACAGATTTGAGCTAAAATTCCATTGATCACCTGACCTCCATAAGTCCTTATATTTTCTAGGAGACCATGATGACAATTTGCTTCTCCTAGAATTATCAATTGAAATCCAGTATCTAAATGCCTGAAATGCATTATCATTTCCTTTTCCCTGATGCACAAACACCCAGGTAAAAGATCATTGGTCTATTTTGGGACAGTTGGGAGGAATAACAAAATTATAAATTTGTGGCAGTATAGCAGAGTCCTTCCCCATGGTATCCTTCAAAGGGATCTGGGCTTGTTAGTTGTCCCGAACCTGGGAAGTGACTGGGGGATCAAGAATCTCTTTTGTAATTCAAGTCAGGCTTCTATTCACTTGAACTGGAACTCTTGTGTTTATGGATAGAAAGAAAGTATCTGGTAGACTGCCCATCCATTTCACTTCTAGGTACCCCAAGTGCAAGAGAAAATACAACATGTCAATGTGAGTCAGAATATTCTGAATTCATCTTCTGCTCTACTCTACATTCTCGTAGCCATGCCCACCTGGTCTGGCAATTAATTGCTGCCACTTGGGTTCTACCAAGTGTTTATGGATTTTAGTTCGGTGCCAATAGTTCCCACACTAGTATTGGCATATCAAAAAAAACTGAACAGTGGGTTTTTTGGGGATGAAGGAGCTGCTCTCACAAATTTATTCCTCCCACTTGTGAAAGGTGTATCCTCAGACACTCCAGGTGTGGTTAAGAAGGCGTGATAAGATAAATGCACAGTAACATTGCAATGTCTGTATGCCTTTGGATCCCCTCATTTTACATTACATAAGGGTAGCTGTGTCATTTGCACCACATTAAATGTAGGATACCTTTGGTCCATACTTTAGCCATCCAAACTTACAAACTAATGCAGCCCTTTTTAACCCCTCAAATTACATGATTGAATCCAGAATCTATGCTTAGTTGGTCCATTCAATAAATTGAGCCTGATCTAACTTTATATTCCTTCTACCTTTATCTCACATCCTTCATAAATATTTCCATACAGATTCCTCTGATTTCTGTGTTGCAAACATTGGGAAAAGCATTCAGTTCTTTTGGTGTGCAGTACCTCCTCATAGGTCACACTTGGTACCTCTCCCTTGGGGCCTGTTTAATGTAGTTTTAGGACTGGAAAAAAAGAGGGGAGATGAGATGTGTCATGAGAGGGATAACACTGTCTTTGTAAGCAACTACCTCAGGCATTCCATTATAGTGTCATCCAGTGAAACAGGGTTAATACCTTCTACTGAAATTGAGAAGCCTCATTCCTCAGAGCAGGATGTCACATTTTTCTCTGGCTAAGACGCAGTAGAATGTAGGGTTTCAATGTCCCTCCAACATCCTTATCACATATATGTCAGAATGCCAATTTTCAGGATGCCATTCATTACCAGTGGATGCCCACACTTTCACAGCAGACACCATGCATGCTGCATTGTAATTCAGCCACTTATAAGATGAGGTTATGCCGATGGTTTCAGAAATGTCAACCTGCAGCTACAAAAACTGAGTTTCCATCAGGGCACACATAGAAACCTTCATGTCCTTCAAGGGGTACTTGAGATGTGAATTGAAGCCCTGGGTTCAATCTTCTGTTCCAATGAATGTGGAAACCCCAGCAAACACACATATACACACTCATGGAAACACACCCAGAGCACATACAACACGCATGAAGACAGACATAGAAACACAGACATACATGCACAAATATAGATTCAGACATAGACAGACACACAAAGACAGAAGCACATACACACACACAGACACGCAAACACAGACTGCACACAAACACAAATACACACTGAAAAATAAGCACACATATACATAGACACACAAGCACAGAGACGCAGATACACACAATGGTCTCCTGATGACCAGGTAACACCACAACAACTGAGTAAGCCAGAAGTGAGTACAGTGCAAGCTGACAACATTGTATTATTTCCACAAAATATTTAGGAGTGGTACCCAGAAATTCCAGCTGGAAAGTCTCCTTGCATATGAAAACTAGGGGCTTCCTTTTAAATGACAATATTTTGCCATGCATTTAAAGAAACATTTAAAAAACCCTGTTGTATAAAGAAAGAGAGAGAGAATGAACAGATTGAAAAGAATAATCATACCTTTAGATCAACCCTCAGGGATTGTGATAAAGAACATTTCCTTGGTTCTGGTGGCATCCCAACTTTGGGAATGTACCCTGATTTCCCTAGAAACTAATAAAAGAGCAAAAATGAATCTAGCCAAAATAAAAGTAGTGGCGTTTTTACAGGTTCAAAAGACACCATACAGATGGAAAACCTAAGAGTAAAATGAGCAAAGAGAACAAACGAACATTTCACGAAAATAATTATGGTAAGTAGCACACATTCTGGGAATCTTATATGTGAAGTGGCAGAAGACGTTTAAATGACATTAAATGCAAAAAATCTTGCATTGAGATGAAATGGATTTCGAAGCTCAGATCTACCATATCTTACTGTTGAAATATGATTGGGGCCAAATCATTTTAAATCTTAATGAAGCCCCTTTAAAGGGGTGGATTGGGTAGGCATCCTCCTGAGATGGTTATGATGTTCAATCAATGTCTGTGAAAAGCTTAGATGGTTCCTTCATGGTAGTGAATGAATGGCTTTTCAGGTGAGGAGATGAGCTCATATTTTTCTACAACTCAGATGCCTTATTCTTTCTGAGTAAGCCCCTGATTCTACCTCCTTAGGAAAACAATCACAGATATCCCCTCTAGATTACAGAGATCAAAGATGTCCTGTGCTCAAATGATAAAACTACACTCACGTGAAGGGGGAAGGTGACGTTGTTTTATAAAATGAACTAGCTGCAAAAGAGAGAAGGTGTAATAAGGAAAAGACAGATGCAAAACCAAAGGGGAATGCATATAAAATACTAATTATTATTAATTGAATGGAAGAAGAATTTCTAAATCCAATAGGCAGCATGAGAAACATAAAATGTAACACTAGTCAAAGCCCAAAGGACATATATTCTGCTTTTTCCTGAAACACAATCTCCCACTCATTCCCTCTGCTAATTGTATTTCCATTTCTATCACTAACTGTCAACAGGAATTCCTGCACAGCTGAGTCCAATGGACAGTGTATGCTCACAAAATGTATGCACCTTGGTGAAAAGAAATTGATAAACTTTCACACTGTGTCCCTAAACACATCTACACATACAAAAGAGAACTAAAACTCAAGCAGAT
>PVIY010061246.1:0-11336 GCA_004026745.1 Myrmecophaga tridactyla | reverse complement strand
AGCCCTGCCCCTTTGGTGCCAGGGCAAATATGAGCAACTTCCGCTTTGACCAGGTTCACCTAAGCTGGGGGCCTATTTTTAGTAGTCAGAATTTGTGAATTAATTCCACAATTGGTGTTTGGTTGGGCTCAGTCCCTGCTGCTGGTAAAGTCTCTTTCCTTTCCCCTCTGGGAGGCAGCCTGTGGGGGAGGGGCACTGGCTGCCGCAGCTTTGGGAACTCATGGTTCTGGGGGGGCTCGCAGCCAGTCCAGCTGGTCCAGACTGGGGTACGCTGTGTGTCTGGTCACTGACATGGCCCCAGGAGCTGTTCTGTACTGTTTCTGGTTATTTAGTAGTTGTTCTGGAGGACGAACTAAAATGCGCACATTGCTAAGCCGCCATCTTGACCCAGAAGTTTTGCTATAGATTTTTCAGGATTTTCAACATACAGTATCATGTCATCTGCAAACAGTGAGAGTTTTACTTCTTCCTTTCCAATTTGAATGCCTTTTATTTCTTTTTCTTGTCTAATTGCTCTGGCTAAAACTTCCAACACAATGTTAAAAAATAATGGTGATAGTGGGCATCCTTGTCTTGTTTCTGATCTTATGGGGAAAGAATGACGTTAGCTGTGGGTTTTTCATGTATTCCCTCATATTAAAGAAGTTCCTGTTCCTATGCTTTGAAGTGTTTTCATTGAGAAAGTATGTTGATTTTGTCAAATGCCTTTTGTGCGTCAATTGAGATGAGCATGTGTTTTTTTTGCTTTGATTTGTTGATATGGTGTATTACATTAATTGATTTTCTTATGTTGAACTATCCTTGCATACCTGGAATAAATCCCACTTGGTCATGGTGTATAATTCTTTTAACATGCTGCTGCTGGATTCAGTTTGTAAGGATTTTGTTCAGGATTTTTGCATCTGTATTCATTAGAGAGATTGGTCTGTAATTTTCTTTTTTTGTAGTATCATTGTCTGGCTTTGGTATTAGGGTATTGTTGGCTTCATAGAATGAGTTAGGTAGCTCTCCCTTCTCTTCAATCTTTCTAAAGAGTTTGAGCAGGATTGGTACCAGTTCTTTCTTGAATGCTTCGTAGAATTCACATTTGAACCCATCTTCTCCTGGAATTTTCTTTTTGGGGGGCTTCTTGATGAATGAGTCAGTTTCTTTACTTGTGATTGGTCTGTTGAGGTCATCTACTTTTTCTGGAGTGAATGTTGGTTATTCTTGTCTTTCTAGGAAGTTGTCCATTTCATCTATGCTGTCTAGTTTATTAGCACATAGTTGTTCATAGCATCTTCTCCTTACCTCCTGTGGGGTCAGTGGTTATGTCTCCTCTTCCATTTCTGATTTTATTTATTTGCATCTTCTCTCTGTTTTTTTTTTTTTTTTGGTCAACCTAGTTAAGGGCCCATCAATTTTACTGATTTTCTCAAAGAACCACCTTCTGGTTTTGTTGATTTTCTTGATTGTTTTCATGTTCTCAATTTCATTTTTATTTCTGCACTAATTTTTGTTATTTCTTTCCTTTTTTTTTGCTTTGGTGTTAGTTTGCTGTCTTTCTCTAGTTCTTCCAAGTAAACAGTTAATTCTTTGATTTTTGCTCATTCTTCTTTTTTGATATAGGCATTTAAGGAATAAATTTCCCTCTTAGTACTGCCTTTGCTATGTCCTGTAGATTTTGAAATGCTGTGTTTTGATTTTCATTTGCCTTTAGATATTAGATATTACTTATCTCTACTGTAACTTCTTCCTTGACCCACTGGTTGTTTAAGAGTTGTTATTTCACTTCCATATATTTGTGAATTTTCTGGCCCTCTGTCTGCTACTAATTCCCAACTTCATTCCATTATGATTCTAGAAAGTATTTTGTATGATTTCCATCTTTTTAAAATTTATTGAGACTTGCTTTGTGACCCAGCATATGGTCTATCCTTGAGAATGATCTATGAGCACTTAAAAAATATGTGTATCCTGCTATTGTGGGGTATAATATTCTGTAGCTATCTGTTAAGTCTAGTTCATTTGTCATATATTCAAAATCTCTATTTCATTATTGATCCTCTAGATCTTCTATCTGTTGATGAGAGTGGGGAATTGAAGTCTCCAACTATTATGGTAGAGTATCTACTTCTCCCTTGAGTGTTGTCAGTGTTTGCTAAAATACATGTATTTTGGAGCATTCTGGCTTGGTGCATAAATATTTATGATTATTGTGTCTTGAGTTATTTTATTAATATGTAGTGTCCTCGTTGTCTCTTTTAATTGTTTTACATTTGAATTCTAATTTGTATTCTATTAGTATGGCTATTCCTGTTCTTTTTCTGGTTATTTGTTGCATGAAATATCTTTTCTTAATCTTTCACTTTCAACTTATTGTCCTTTTTTGGTCTAGAATGAGTCTGTTGTAGACAGCGTATTGATGGGTCCTGTTTTGTAATCCATTCTACCAGTCTATGTCTTTTGATTGGAGAGCTTTAATCCCTTAACATTCAGTATTATTATTGTAAAGGCTGTACCTCTACCATATTGTCTTTTGGATTTTATATATCCTATCTAATTTTTTACTTTTTTTTTTTTTACCTTTACTGATAATCTTCATTTGTATACTGTTCTCCAGACTTCTCTCTCCTGCCTTTTCCTGTCTGCCTATAGAATTCCCTTTAGTGTTTCTTAGTCAGAAACTCCCGCGATGTTTGTTTGTCTGAAAACATTGTAATATCCTCCTCATTTTTGAAGGGCAATTTTGTTGTGTATAGAATTCTTGGTTGGCTGTTTTTCTCTTTTAGAATCTTAAATATATCATGCGACTGTTTTCCTAACTCCATGGTTTCTGCTGAAAAATCCACACATGGTCTTATTGAGCTTCCCTGTGTGTGATACATTGGTTTTCTCTTATTGCTTTGAAAATTCTCTTTATCTTTGACATTTGGCAATCTGATTAATAAGTGTCTTGGATTATGTCTATTGGGATTTATTCTGTTTGGGGGTATGCTGCATTTCTTGGATCTGTAATTTTATGTCTTTCATAAGAGATGGGAAATTTTCACTGATTATTTCCTTCATTATTCCTTCTCCTCCTTTTCCCTTCTCTTCTCCTTCTGGGACACCCACAACATTTATATTTGTGCTCTTTATATTGTCATTCAATTCCCTTAAACCCTGCTTGTATTTTTCTGCTTTTTTCCCTATATTTTCTTTTGTTTGTTGGATTTCAGATTTTCAGTCCTCCAGTTTTCACTAATCCTTTCTTCTGCCTCTTCAAATCTATTGTTGTAGGTTTCCATTGTTTTCTTCAAGTCTAATATTGTATCTTTCATTCCCATAAGTTCTGTGATTTGGTTTTTCAAACGTTTGAATTTTTCTTTATGTTCACCTGATGTCTTCTTTATATCCTCCCTCAACTTGATTTGGGAGATTTTGATGAGATTATATCTGTTCGAGCATGCTGAATTTGTTGTTTCGACTCCTGTATCTCATTTGAAATGTTGGTTTGTTACTTTGACTGGGCCATATCTTTGATTTTCCTTGTATGTCTTATTTTTTTCTGGCATCTAGGCTTTTGATTTCCTTAATTTGTTTATTCTGGAGGTTTTCTTTCTTTTACCTAGGGTTTTGTTGCTGCATGGCTTTGTTCTCTCTCTGTTCTTTGACATTCAGTTCAACTTATTCTCGACCTCTAGCATGGCTCCTATTTAACTGATCAGAATTTTTCAGTTCTTGTATTGTTTCCTTCCCTGCCTATATGGAGCCTTTCTTTTTCGAGGAGGGTCTCCTCAGATGTTATAGACCCCAGTCAGATTTTCCCAGACCACACAGGCCCATATCTCAGGAGGAAAGAGTCACCTGCATCAGTTATCCCAGAGGATGAGACCCAGCAGGTTGTCAGACTTCCCTGTGAAGCCTCTGGACACTGTGCTTTTCTTATCCTGCCCAGCATGTGGCACTTGTCTGCCCGCGGCGTCCCACCAGCGTGAAGTGGTGTGATGCCTTTAACTTCAGCAGACCCTCTCTGCTGGGGGTGTGGTTGAGACAGACGTGAGATAATGGGATGGCTTTGGTTGCTTCAGGTTTCTGGTCCCTGGGCCTGAATTCCTTGAAGGAGGGATTCCACTTGGAGCTGGGCCCTGTACCCCTTGGGAGGATGTACCCTTTAGGGAATTAGCTCCTTTTACCTGACTGGTTACTTTGTTTCTCAGGCAAGTTTAATTCCACCTGTTCTAGTTTGCTAGCTGCCGGAATGCAACACACCAGAGACGAATTGGCTTTTAATAAAAGGGGATTTATTTTGTTAGTTCTTCAGAGAAAAGGCAGCTAACTTCATCTGAGATTCTTTCTTACGTGGGAAGGCACAGGGTGGTCTCTGCTGGTCTTCTCTCCAGGCCCCTGGGTTCCAACAGCTTTCCCTGGGGTGATTTCTTTCTGCATCTCCAAAGGCCTGGGCTGAGCTGTGAGTGCTGAGATGAGGTATGCTGAGCTGTTTGGGCTGTGCTATGTTGTGCTCTCTCATTTAAGCACCAGCCAGTTAAGTCAAATGTCATTCATTGCAGCAGGCACGCCTCCTAGCCGACTGCAGATGTAATGACCAACAGATGAGATTCACGTCATTGGCTCATGTCCACAGCAACAGAACTAGACACGTTCACCTGGCCAAGTTGACAACTGGATCTAAGTACCATACCACCCTTGCCTGGGGCAGTGCTGGGGCCTGAGAATACTTCCAGTTCCATGTAATGAGCTGTTAAGGAACAAAAAAAAAAAACAAAGCAAAAAAGTCTTTTCAGAGCTGGATCTCTGCTCCTTGGGTTTGCCAATCAAGAGCTTGAGTTGGTATGTGGCTCTATGTATCTTCAGGCTCTGTGTGCCTCTTTATCTTGGGGTCCAGTCCCTTTTCCAATATTTTGTTCTGTTCATCTCAAAAAGCCTCTGGTTTGTTTTTCTTTGTCAGACCCGCCCCCTCTCTGTTGGGGCAAAAACTCCTGGTTCCTTTATTCCAGGTTTATCTGTGCTGGGAGCTGTTTTCAGCAGTCCGAATTTGTGAATTAGTTCTGCACTTGGAGCTTGGTTGAGCTCAGCCCTTGCTGCTAGTGAAGTCTGTTTCCTTTCCCCTTGGGGAACCAGCCTGCTGTGCCCATGGGGAAGGGGTGCCAGCCTCCATGGCTTGAGGAATTTACCATTCTGTATGGAGTCTAACCATTCCATGTGCTGCAGACTGGGTGTCTAGTCACTGATGTCCCCCCAGCAGTTGTTCTGTACTGTTCCTGGCTATTTACTAGCTGCTCTGGAGGACAAACTAAATTCCACACCTCACTAAGCTGCCATCTTGCCCCCTCTTCTACTTTTTTGAGTGAGCTGGGGTTAATAGAGAGTAATGCATTTTCCAAAGTCCCGTAGTAAGTAGTAGTGTGGTATCTTGCCCCAGCTCTCTAACTCCACAGTTGAGCCTGCCTGCTCCCTCTTTTGTGTGGCTACATGAAAAGGGCCCTTTGCTGAGTGCAGCGGCCCTTCTGCAGCAGTGAGCACAGTGTGACTGCATCCAGTATGAAGGAGAGCCAGAGAAACCCATCTTGTAGTTACTGAGTTCAAAAGGAAAAGAACAGTGGAGAAAATATAAGCATTAGCTGGGGAAAGAAGGTAGAAAAGTTTAAAAGTCAGTTAATTGGAGGAAGCAGGGGACTGTTTATAAACTCCTTATTGAAAGGCCATGGTCCCTGTGAGCTAAAGGTCAGAGGTATGAAGCACCCTGGACAGCTACCTCCATCCCCTAGCATGACTCTTGCCTGAGTTCAGGGGGCCATTTCCAAGGAGGAGAGGCAGCTTTCACAAGTGCAAAGATAGGCCTAGAGAAGATGCAGGGAAATCCACGAACAGACAGGTCAAGTAGAAATGAGGGCTTTGGGGTCCAGAGAGATTGAGCACAAAATTACCGACAAGACTTATATCAAAATATCCTTCTGTTTTTCCTTCCCCTGCTCCTGCTTTCCATAAACATGTATTGAGCACCTACTATATGCTAAACCTGTGCTGGGAACAAAACTGGATAGCAGTGCTGGCTGTGGTAGAGCTAGTACAGATGTGCAGGGAGTTCAGTGCTCGCAGTAATGCATGTTGAGATAGAGTTATTTCTTTGCAGAAAACACTTGCATACCTGGTCCCAGCCTCTGGGGTTGCACACAGATTCCTTGTGACTCTTCTCTGCCAACTTTCTTCAGCTTCACATCTCACTCCCATACTTCATTGAAGGTCCACTTGCAGTTTCTGTTTGCTGCTCCCCAAGTGCACCATGCTCTTGCCTCTGAGCAGATGCACCCTCTCTTCCTCTGTGGGTATCCTGTCTTTCTGCTGTGGGTACCCCTCTTTCCTCTGTGGGTTCCCTGATTTTCCACTGAGCATCAGGCCTCAAGGAATCTATTAAGGTCATCTCCAAAAATCATCTCCATGGCTGCTCAGTCCAGGGCCTGGCACCTGGTGCCTGAATCAGTGGGACAACTTAGCGTTCAGAACTTGGAAGCCCTCAGGAATGGTGTGCAACGTGCCTGGGCTGTGGGTCTGGTCACACAAGGCCACATAGAACTGATAAAAGTTGGGAGACCTGGAGGTGTGCATTTGGGTCAGTCTTGAATGGGGAATGTCTTAGTTTGACTTCTGAAAACAGCCTCGGCTGCAGGCAGTATTTTGGATGGTGATCCCGGGAAGCAGGAGTGATGGAATGGAGAAGAGAGAGACAGGGAAGGAAAAACCTAAGGTAAGGGCTTGTCACTGGGGTCACAGCTAAGGTTTCAGTTCTTTCAGGACCTTGAGAAGCTTCCAGAATGTCTCCCTGAATTGCCCAACTAAGGAGCCCACAATGGCTATGCACTGACTCCCATTCCTCACTGGTTGAGGGATTGTCCCCACCATGTTAGCTTCTCCTCATTTCTGAGCTGCAGGGGCCCATCCAGAATGCCCAAAGACATGCCAGGCAAGCTTAAGGTGGGGTGCTGGAGGTCAAGGCGAGTCTGAAGTCAGGTATGGGCCAGGGGGATAGATGAGGGCCCTGCGGCCCCATGGCATTCCTCCCCCCTCAGAGGATCCGGACCTACACAGAGCACAGACAGGGGGCTGTTGACTGTCCAGTAGGGCTGAAGGCATGTTCCTCTAACGCTCACCCTGACCTGTACCCAGCCTCCAGGAGGTCACAGCGCAGATAAGGATGAGAGACGGACAATTGCCAAGCAGTGTGGGAAGTCCAGCAGTTGACATGCAAGTGTGTGTGTGTGTGGTGTGTATTTAAAGGAAATAGAGGAGGTACAGAGGTGAAGGGCAGAGAAAGTATTGCAGAGGAGGGGAAATCACTGCCTTTTGGTTTGTCATTTGGACACGTTGGCAGGAGCAGGGGTGGGGGAGTGGATTAGAGCTTTGCACGTGACATGGAAGTGTGTGTGTGAGGCTCCAGGTACTGTAATCAGCATGAGTGCTTGGTCAGCTTGTAACTCAGTGTTGTTAGAGCCCCAAGTGGTGAGGGACAGTGCTATGGGTTTGTGCTTGGGAGGGCTGCGGCCTGGGGACTTCATACTAGGGCATCCATCTATGGGAGATGGGAAGGGGACTTCATACTAGGGCATCCATCTATGGGAGATGGGAAGGGGACTTCATACTAGGGCATCCATCTATGGGAGATGGGAAGGAGACTTCATACTAGGGCATCCATCTATGGGAGATGGGAAGGGGACTTCATACTAGGGTATCCATCTATGGGAGATGGGAAGGGGATCCACTGTAGGGTTTTAAGCAGGGAGTGATAGGATCAGACTTGGGTCTTAAAATGATTCACTCTAGGGTCAAAGTGGAGAATGGTTTGGAGAGTGTGTTAAGATACTTTTAGTAGAAATTCCTATTAAAAATGAGTTTAAAAATGAGAATTTCTCTTTTCTGATTAATAAGGCGGGCCAGGAGTTGAGTGGTTACAGGGCTGAACCCACCTAAGGGCTGGGCTGTTAAGGCCTGGGATCCCTCTTTTCCTTCAGGATCCTCAGCGCTCGGGTGTGCTCTCTCCTTGGCCTCTCGTAGATGCTGGGTCACTGAACACAACACCCAGCTGAGGAAGAGGAGGTTTTTTCCCTATTAGGGAAGGAAAACCTTCCCAGGGCCCATGTAGCCCAGGTGAGGTCATGCGGCTGCTGGGGTGGCTGGACTAGCATTGTCAGCCCCCGAGCTAGAGGGGCATTGCTCTCACAGAGGGAAGGGCATGGGATTGGGTAGGCTAGGTGCCAGCAGGAAGCAGCACAGCAGAGCAGCCAGAGGTGAGGACGTGTCCGTGGGAGCTGCTCCTCCTCTGCATGGGCCAGCTCAGGTCTGTGTCAGTCCTTAGTCTGACATGGCTCACATGGTCCGTGTCAGTCCTTAGTCTGACGTGGCTCACATGGTCTGTCAGTCCTTAGTCTGACATGGCTCACATGGTCCATGTCAGTCGTTAGTCTGACATGGCTCACAAGCGCTCACTGCCACCGCACACCGTCTTCAAGCGCCCGGCTCCGCAGTGGGCTCCTAACAGACGAGGCCAAGAGCAGGTCTGGGTAGAGTGTACCCAGTGCGGAGTGTACGGAAATGATCCTGTTGGCTTGTCAGTTTTTATGGTCGCAGCCTAACTTTTTTTTTTTTTTTTACATGAACATGTCTGTTCCTTCCCTGTCACCCACATATTGAAATATATCCCATGGTGAATTCTTTTATAAAGTGAAGCATCATTTTGAATGCTAAAAATCCCATAATATGTTGTTTCTACTTCTTTATTGTTTCCAGTATATTCTCTTGTAGTTATTTATACGTTTGTATCACTCAACACAAAAGCCTCAGAAAGAACTATGACGCAGGCAATTTGTAGACCCTTTGAAATGTTTTTATTATAGCCATTGAAAAAAAACGAAACAAAAACTGCTGTCCAGCAGGATGTAAATCAGTTGTCACAAAATGTGGGCACTGGCAGCCACTCAGAGGTCATGCATTTTGCCCCTTCTTTGACCCTTCTGGGCTCATCATGTCCTTGAAGACATGGATGGATGGTCCGTGATTTCCCCTTTGGCCTGAGAGAGCAGCACACACATTATCTGACTCATGAGCTCATCTGCTCATTTTCCTTTTCAGTTTGTTGTTGACATGTTTAGTGCCGACGCTGACGATACCATCCCGTAGTCCAGGCACTTCTCAAGTTGTTAAGAACACTTCCCATGGCTGCTTCTGTTGGGCCTAAAAATAAGCTGAGCCACTGGGTTGTGGGGCCAGCCTGGGAGACCTCCAGAACACAGTTGTCCAAGCGCGTGTTCCCCTCAGTCTGTGCTTCAGCCAGGTTTGTTCCTGCCTCATCTTGAGAGAGCCTTCCTTCCACCAGTCTGTCTCCCTAGGAGTTTCTGCTTACGTCTTCTTTTCATCTTCTCCCCCAGGCATTCGCTGGTGTGCCAGTGCTCAGGACTGGCTGTAGGGAGACGTGGCTCGTCGCAAACACAGGCTTACCCCTTGCCTCAGCTGCTCCTGTGGTTTCTCCTGTGGCTCCAGCTGCTCCTGATTACTGCATGCTTCCAGTCCCACCGCCTTCCAGTGCTTCACCAGACCCCCACACCTGCCTGCCACAGTGCCCCCCGCTTTGGCTCACATCCGTCCACCCTTTCCCCCTCCTAGGAACTCATTTCTTATGAAGGACTGTGGTTTCCTGTGTGCTTGTCATAAAGTTCTGAAGAAGGGATTCTTGGGCAGGTTATTTCACGTTTCATGACTGTGATTCTAAGAAAGAAAAAACTTCTTTTCTTTTCGTTTGTTCCCTGTATTTTCTCACTTAAGAATCTTGAATCGCATGCATTCAAGGAATTGCTCTTTTGTTCTTCCCTTTGACGTGGAGACTTTTCTTCCTCCTCAGGCTGTTGCCAGGTTTAGCCTTGTAAAGTTAGCTGTGGTTCTCTTTGTGGCCGATGAAGTCATTCTTTATGTGTTTGCCCATTCAGCTTATTCTCCACACACTTGCACAGCTTGAAGGCACAAATTTAGAGCACGCATTTAGTCCAGCTGTTCACCTGCTCGCACATCTTCGTGGCTCTCCGTTGCCTTCCCCAGGTGACAGACAGGCTGCCACAGCCCAGACGTGGCCTCACATGCTTTACTTGGCTTCCATGTTGTTTTAAGAAAGTGACCTTGAAAAATCAGAATATATCATGTGAAAATATGGATTTCCAATTTCCCTTTGAACTGTCAGCAGATGTGGTAGCAGCGTGGCCCTGGGCTAGAACTGGGCCCGTGTGGCCAGCTCCCCTCAGCTGCCCCCACCTCTCTTCTCACCTCTCTCAGTGCATGGCAGCCCTCTGCCACTGTGCTTCCCCCAGGCAGCGGGGGCCCGTGAGGGCAGGGGCTGCAGCAAGTCTTTCTGTCTATAGTGAGCAGCACACGTGGTAACTAGGTGTGTGGTTTCCTTCTCAGAGTCGGCCTCTTGGTAACGACACCTTTTCTGCGGTGTTGTCTTTTAATGCTTGTGAGGTCTGCTAGGCTTCATGAAGACACGGGGCCATGCCTGTTTACCCGGTGGTGTTGCCTGGGGCCTAGATGGTGGCCTTGCCCGGGCTCAGTAAGTATCTGCTGAATTGAGTGAGAAAGACTGAAGAGCCGAGGTAGTGCCCGAAGGGATGCGGCAGGTCTAAGATAAGGATTCCCGTTACTGTCCCGTAAGGGATGTCATTGGCTTTCCAGTTGTCATGGCTATGAAAGCTTGTCTTACATGTCTCTGCTATTTGCTCCGTAGGAAATGAGTCTGACATTGAACCGGAAAAGAAGTATAAGGAAGATGATCGAGAAAAGGCCCCGAAAAGACCGCGGACACAGAAAGCAGAGAAAGCCCAGAAAGTTCCTTCGGGCAAGGAGGCCCGGCAGATGCCTGGAGCCAAGAAGCCCATCATAAGCGTGGTCTTGACTGCCCACGAAGCTATCCCAGGTGACCACCTGCGGGGCTGGCCACGGCGCCTCTCTGGGCAGGGCTGCCGTAGTGGGGGGTAAGACCGTGCCGCCCGGGCTCCCCCTTCAATTCCCCACTAATTTGGGACCTGACACAGACCCGCTCACTGCCGGGGCTGTGCTGGATCGCCTATAGGAAGAGAACCGAGAAAGGCAGTAGGCTGCGCTTCCCTGGCACCGCCACTTCCTTGCCCCTTGCTGCTCATGAGAGCCACCCCCATCGGTGCCACCACCCCCAGCCCTCCAGCCTCTGCTGCTCCCCAGCCCCCCAGCCTTGCCGCCCCCCAGCCCCCCAGCCTCTGCCGCCCCCCAGCCCCCCAGCCTCTGCTGCCCCATGCGAAGCTCCTTGAAGCTGCTTCTCCCAACCCCCTGCCCATCGCACT